>CM031859.1:82179979-82224064 GCA_018697195.1 Certhia americana | reverse complement strand
ATTATTATTATTATTATTATTATTATTATTATTATTATTATTATTATTATTATTATTATTATTAATAGTATAAAGCAAGATGAAGAACCTATTCCATCAATGCAACTACTACACATGAGGAGAACTGTACTCATGCTACAAAGAACACAGATGAACTGACTGCAATGTAATTGCTAAACCACACAAGGTTAGAAAACAAGGCTCTGCAAGCAGCACTGAGACAGAGGCCAGAGCATGAGGACTTGCAAGCACATTTCACCAGTGCTTTCAGTGCACTGAAAGATGTAAGCAACTGCTCTCCTTTGGAACAGATGCTGGTTCAGAGGAAGCACTTGGGCAAATGCAGAGATAAGACAGTGTATCTTACCTTACCTATGTGACATGAAACTTACCAGATTGGGAATATCAAGGTGTACTTCTGCTTTTAGAAAAGGAGTGACGTCCTCAGATTTGCTGTAAAATATTTTTGATACATATCATAAACACTTCACAAAGCCTCCTCAGTTTATCTGAGAAATATAATTTTGAGCTGCATTTTCTCACCAAACACACAGAGAAAATTTTCACATGAAATTACTCACTATTTCCAGAACTTACAGAAGTTTCTTGTTTAAAGGATAAAGAAAATAGCTAGAGCTCCACCATTCTGACAAAGGCTAGCTTGGATACAGCCATTGCTTTCAGAATTCTTTTATCCAAAGCATTTTTTGGTTATGGATTCTAATCTCTCAGGTTCAGAATGATGGAACTCTGCCAGTGCTTTGAATAAGGCATGATAAGGTCTCACTGACCATTATATGCAACAACCCATCAAGAACAAAAGCTGCTCCATTACATTTACTTATACAAGTATTTAACAGAATGGAAAAAAAAATTTCAAAGATAACAAGTTAGTGCAAAATGACAAAAACATGATGATAAACTACTCAAAATTTAAATTAAAACCTAAAAACATGGAGCAAAGTAAAATTTTAAATGCTATGGTATGATATAGTGACCAAATAATGGAGGATTCAACAACATGATACAGTAGACAAATACAAAGGAAACAACCAAAAACATTCCTATTGACTTTGATAAGGATTTCAATACATTTTTAATGAAAAATGTCATTAGAAAAAGAAAAACGCAATTCAGGCTTTAACAAACATTAATGACAAAACATTATAAACTTCTCTTGCTTGAAATAAGTTCTCTGAACAGAATTCTAAGTAGGCTTTTCAATATAAAATATATTTTACTAGATCAATTCTGTCTCTGAAGTGTATGCCCATTTGAGCAGAGAAGAATCTATAGGAATCATACTGAATATAGGAGACTGACTTTATATGGATCTTGCCATTATCAGGAAGAATTCATAAAGAGTGCATACTATTGAAGGAATCTTTCATTTGCAGCTTACATTGGAACACTCATTCTTCTTTTAATACGATCCAAAGACAGTCGAGTTGATTTCTGGAGGCTGATTAGCAGCCGTCGACTGAAATAGGCAAGTAAGTCTTTAGAGTTCTGAAATAAATAAGCCATACATTATTAGCACTGTATTCACATAGGAACCTGAAAATTATTGCAAAAACGTTTTAGGTCAAACCTAATAGATTTTGTCAGAAGGAATTTATGCTGTAAACTACATGAAAAACACAGGGTGAGAAGCCGGGGCGTTTTAAGTAAGTAAATAAGTAAAAGCTGTATGGAAAAGAGAATACAGCATGTGAAGAAACAGCTTGTCTTATTCAGATACAGAATACTGAAATCTGTTTGAAATATGCTCTTTCAGAAAAGGTCTCCATATTAAAAAAAGAACAAACACAAAACCAAGCCACAAACCAAACCATGAATTATTCAAGTATATCGGTGCACATGTACTTATTTTGAATAAGAGACAAATACAGTAAAATCCAACTGGATTAAGAATATGAAAATATGGTAACATGAAATGATCATGATCATTACTTTTTTTAAATGCAACATTGTAACATTATTCCATTTGTGATTGCAAGTTTGAGAATCTTTGCTCTTCTACTTTCCTTCTCTGCTGAACATGAAGAGATTGCATTCTTCATGGAAAAATTACAAAGATAACTTTTATTGATGAGGTTGGAAGAGAAGGATAGAAAGGGTGAAAGATCCTGTCTATCCAAGAAGGAAAGCCTGTGTTATGGCTTAGGCACATTATTGTCTCCAATTTTTACGCTTACCACTCGTGTCAAGAATTTATTTAATAAAAGTGATAATTGGAATAACATACAATATACCTGTGAAAAGTAAAGTCCATTTTAAGTGCACTTTTTAGGTAAGCTATTTCATCATTGGTACATTACATTTGATAGTCTGTGTGATGTCTCTGTAACATAGATATGCAGCTACCAAAACTCAAGATCCTGTTTACTAATCCAATTTGTTTAAAAATAATTTCCTTATTTTCACAAAATACCTTTTTAAATTCTTCTTCTTTATTACTGCCCTTGCTATCTTCACTTTGAGATCCTTCAGCAGGAGCTTTTTCTTTCTCCTTTTCTTTGCTTTCAAATGCTATATGTTTTGCTGTAAATTAAAAAAAAATTGTAATTGCATATACGTTCTGCTTTAAAGTATGATGTCCCCTCATTAGAGGTAAAACAATATTGACTTTTATTTTAGTAAGACCTGGATCACCAAAATTTGGCTTTATTTCATGACACTTTTTCAGACCAGGAATGTGGTTAACAGTCCAGCCTATAAGCCTTAGCTTAAGAAACACTGTGCAGTACACCAATCTGTTACTAAAGACAGATAGGCACATATGAATATATCAGTGAAAATGGCCAAAGAATCAAAATCACTACAATTTGACAAAAGACACAGAAGTATTTTTTTTTGTGTCATCTTTTCCTGTTTGCATTCTATTGAACCACCTGGAGTATGGAGTATTGAACCACCTGCCTATGCCTCTGCAGCTGGAGAAACCTGAACCCAGAAGGAAAAAAATCCGTGAAAGAAAAGAGCACCATCACTGATAAAGCCTTAAAATAAATTTTTCCTTAAAACATTTTTTTTTTCCACCAAAAATAAACCAAATATAAATTTCTCTTGTAACAATACGTGATCTTCTAAAATCTCGGTAGGACACCCCAAAGAAGTGGGAACCAGCCATATGAGTGCCAGTGGTTGACTATACTAATTTAAAATAACCAGCCAGCAAAGCACGTAATTCTACTATGGCAGGAAAATTAAAAACAGAGAGACAGTACCAAATAGCTAATAGACAGGAGAAGAGAGGAACATTGGATTTCACTTACAGATGGGGAATGTGAAGTGGCAGAGTTATGATGAGTGACTGAGAGAAATGGCAAATACTAGAGCAAGTATTTTGCTAATCTAAACAGAAGGACAGCTTTTAACTCTAGAAACCCCACCAGAACTTAATTACTTAATTACTTCCATATTTTATGAGCTAGGGGTTTAGTTTAACAGTGGTCAAAGAAGGCAGAACTGTGAAACAGATGAAATTGATGAGGGTGGAGAAGTCGGAAGCAAATTAGCTGAAATAGATTAGTTTTGATAAAAACTAGATAAGTCTACAAAATTTTTATTTAAATAAGCAACGTTAACTACCTTGTGATTCTGAGGGCTTAGGAAATTCATAATTCTCTTCAAACAGATCTATTAGATCTTGAACAGCATCCTCAATGTGCATGCTTCTGATGTTCAATGACTCAGCACATTCTTTAGTATAATCCTGTTTAACAAAAATATCAATGTATTGTCTTAGTATCACTGATTATCTTATGACTGTTTCTCTTCATGGAGTTTCAAAACATTTCCCTGATTATTGCATTAATCATACAAAAACTATTTCAATGAAACATATATATTTATTAAAATACACTCATATATTTATAAAAACTTCTTTTATATTATCACTATGTTTTTAATATACAGTATGTTAAAAAAAACTTTAAAAAAAGCCTAAAAACACCCTGTTTTTGAAATGTAATGGTACTTTACAAAACTACCATTAAAGTACCATGTAATGGTACTTTACAAAAGTGCTCAAAAAATCCTGAATATTGCAGAGAAGTCACAGTCTGAATCTGAAATTACCTAAATACTGTTTCACCTTTCCTTAATGATTTTTTTCTTGCTTGCACTGATTTGATAATTAATACATTTTTAGCCTATTTTGAAGAGAAAACTTTCAGATTTTCAAATATACTTGCTGGAAAGTATTTTTTGCCTTCTCCTTTAAAACAACAATTTGGAAAAAAATAGGTGGGAAGAAAGGCTATATATGTCTGAGGTCCTTCATACACAAAAAAATCTCATCTAAGTACAAAGCACTTAAATAAGGTTATCTATGAAATACTTCAGCTTAAGTATTTCAAATACCAAAAATATCCAATCTTCATATAAAATGCTTTAACCAAAATAATTTAATTACAAATAAGGTTCTGTATTTCCACAGAGATAATTTTTTAGTTTTACTTTCATTTACTAAGGCATTTTTTTCTAATGCCCTTAGTAAGTGCCCTAGAAGTCAAGTTGAAAGATGTAGATTGATACACACCTCATTGTCAGTCAACAGATCCTCTATTTTGATAGGACGATCTACTGGTAAGCTAACTAAAGATGTACTTGATATGTCTTTTAATATTGAACCAATCTGCACATCACTTATAACAGTAACCTAAAAAGAGAAAATCACATTAATACCACACACTTATCTTTAAAGCATAATGTGTTCTATTTTAGAGAGCTCTAACATGTAAAAAATGTTTTGCAAGAAAATTAATGCAAGAGTATTACAGAATAGAAAATCCTCTAAGAAAGCGAATAATAGCAAGAGTTACGATGACTTTAGGGTTATTTACAATGGCTAGACTCCCAAAGAGTCCTGGCTGGTTTAACTGCAGTTTTAGACAGATAGGCAGTAATAGAAAGTCATACCCTAGATCATTCCTATCATGCAAGATGCACTGATTCCAGATTAAATAAAACACAGTAATAAAAAAAGCTACATCAATAGAATTGGATTCTTGTTCATGATCTTACTGACCACAAGTCTAGCAGCAAGGCAAATTGAGGGTCTGCTGTAAATAGCTCGATGGGTTAATATTTAGTCCTTCTTCTTTTTCAACACAGTTTTTTTGCTGGGTTTTTGATTCTAAATTGCAGCATTATTAGTATACACTACACCGAATTGGTTTTGCCATTTCAGAACCCAAGTAATAAGTGACTTCTGTCCATCTTTTAATCTTTTATCTGAAGTAGTCTGCATCTGTGATATCCCATCTTGTTTTCCACAATGTACCTCATGCTTCCATTTCACATCAGTTTTTTCCTGTTTGAAAATAATATTCCATTCACAGCAATCAAGAGTCTAACCAAGATTAACTTTTTTAATTGATATGGGAGGGAGAAGTAAAAAAACACATACAACCTAAATATTTAAGGAAAATGGTATTTTTGTGTTAAAACATGGTTATTTTGGATATAATCAGGCTTACAAAACTGTTCTATTCTGACACAGAAAACCTTTTTCCAGCTTTGGGTTTCAGTGGCAAACAGAGCACTGATCATAATTATGATTTTCTGCCATACATAGAAAGAACTAGATACACTGACCAGTGACTAAAAATCTACCACAGGAGACACAACTTACAATATTCAGAGAAGAGATAATAGTCACATAGTTTAACCATGAAGCAAGAAGTGCAATCTGTCAAAGCAAATTCTTGAGAAAAAACCAAGCCAATAGTGGTCCTCAAGCGTGTTAAATCATAGAATCATAGAACACCAAGTTGAAAGAGAACTTCAAGGATAATCTGGTCCAACCTTTCTTGGCAAAAGCACAGCCTAGACAAGATGGCCCAGCACCCTGTCCAGCTGAGTCTCAAAATTATCTGACACTGGGGAATCTACCATTTCCAGTGGGAGATTATTTCAGTGGCTGACTGTTCTCATTTAAAGAAATTTTCCTCCTGTGTCAAAATGGAATCTCTCCATGAGTAACTTATATCCCTTAACCCCCATCTTTTCCATATAAATCATTGTAAAAAGGGGGTTTCCATCTTCTTTGCAGTCAATCTTCATATATTACACCATTATGACAAGGTCTCCCCTAAGCCTTCTTTATTCTACAAGAACAAGACAAAACCATTTCTCTCAACCTTTCCTCATTTGTCAGGCTTTCCAGTCACTTGATCATCGTTGTGACCCTTCCCTGAAGCCTCTCCAAATCTCTTCTGTATAGCAGGGGTCAAAACTGAGTACAGTTCCAGATTTGGCCTCGCCAGCACCGAGTAGAGGAGAATGGTGATTTGTTTGTTATTTCTGCTGGTTAATGCAACCCAGCATCCTGCTGACTTTCTTTGCTGGAGCAGCATACTGTTCACTCATACTGAAGTTGTGAACCACAAGGATGTCCAGGTCCTTTTTCACAGAGCTGTTCCCCAGATCTCAGTGTATGGTGCACTCCTGGATTGATTGTCCAGACATAAGACCTGAGATTTGTCCTTGTGGAACTTTGTCAGGCTCTTGTTAATCCACTCATCACACCTATTCAGGTCTTCTGGAAGAGTAACTCTCCACTTTCCCATTTAGCTTAGTGTCATTGACAAACTTTGTCAGGGTACACTTGATCCCATCATCCAGATTACTTATGTAGATATTAAATATGGTATCAAATAGATTCAGAAATTATGTGACAAATACCTAGAGAGTAAAAGAGCACAGAGCAGCATGCAGAGAACTGGGAGGAAAAGGCATATTCTCCATTATTTAAAGGGCTGCACAAAGAGGACACAGTTTCACAACACGCCTGCTATGAATAGAGTAAATATCCCAAAGTTCTCCACAAGTTTTTACATGGAAGTACTTTTTTTGCAGCTGCACTCATGGACAAGTACTCAAAGACAGGCATTGACTGAAAATCAGAGTGAAAGCCCCAGAATCTGAAGATTCTGAAGAAGTGAAAATAGATTCTATTTTAAGGACAGAAGCAAAAATCAAATATATGATGGCAATAACAGAAGAGAATCATTGAGTATATCCCTATTACAAAAAAGGAAGCTATTTTAAAAAGCAACAAAATTTCTATGTATAGTACAAAAATAAGTACAGATTATGTTTGAATATGAAAAATAGTATCCTAGAAATAATTTCTGTAAGTTTTTTAGTTTTATTTATATAGTGAGTGTTTACCCTTCTCAAAAGCTGTCTATATATATGCAGAACTTGATCAGCTTCCTGAAAGAAAGTTTCCAGCGTAACAGATGACCAAGTCAACATGGTAAGTCCTTGCCTCAACACAGCTTCCATCTAAGCATAAAGATATAATTTAATAGATTAAAAAAACAAAAAAAAACCCACAACAGAAAGCACAAGTGGCATTATTATTAATAATATATATATTATTAATCAATAACATTGCTTATAAAACAGAGTGGTGTGCAAGGGAGGTGACAATTTTCCAACAAAAAAGGTCATAGAAATTTATGCAATAGAAAGGAAGGGGAGGGTAGTGCATATAACAGCTTCAGGGCTGTCTCTCACACTCCTGTCCAAATTTGTAGTTATACAAACTTAGAAAAACTCTGCAACCTTTTGGTGTAACTACTTACAACCAAAACAGGAAGGAGGGTTACTTAGAACAGTCACATACACTTGTAAATGTCTGGCAAAACAAAATGGCTTGTGGAATAGACATTCTGCATCTCCAATAAAACTGTACCTTTAGAGCAGCATAAAATATCATACTGTAGCATTCTAGTCTACCACTGAAGACTCAATTTACGAGGTTAATAATTCTCTCTGAGCAAACTTCTATGTTAAAACCAGAGATTTGTGGAGATAAATAGACCTCCAAGACCATATTTTTTGTTCTATTGGTCTGTCTCATAGGCACTAAGATTATTTGTGACTGTAAAACACATTTTTTGAGAACTGTATGAAGGATGCAAAGAACAAATTTTTAGTCTTAAAAGTCTCAGTAAAATCCATTAAGCTCACAAGATGCAGATCCATCTAAATATTTTAGAATTATAAATTATTATTCATTTATTTTAACTCCTTATGATGTATGCTGAAGTGCTTGCAGAAATACCAACCTTTTCCATTTTTGGTGTCAGCAGATTTACAAATATATTTGGTGTTCCTTTACGCAAATCTTCATAAGACTGGACAAGACTCTGTTAATTATTAGAACAGGTAGTATCAAGCAGAATATTTCAAGCATTTCTTCACTCAAGAAAACAAGGCTGTGCCACTTTCAATACAAATTTGAAAACAGTTGTAGAATTTTACACATCATTTCTGGGATGTAGTGTTCTATGAACATCATTTCTGGGATGTAATGAATTTGTATCATGCTACAGAAGGAGGATGAAAGCCTTTACAGAACACTTCCTTAAGGCACAAAGCCCAAAAAAGAAGGATCTTTCTCTAGAACTAAAGACAGCCTGAGTTTTAGTGACTGTAACTTGCAATACTCTCTTAAAATTGAGTATCATATGCTTTCAATGCTTAAGTCAGGTGTGAACCCAGTTTTAAAATATCCTCTTGTCTTATGCCACACGCACACACACACAGAGACAAGTCTTGCATGATGCACCTCATCCCCAAGATACAGGCTCCTTGAAATAACACCATAGCAGTATACAACAGGTATAACAAATGTAACTTCTCTTGCAAGTGACACTCTTTGCAGGTGACCTGCAAAATTCTTCGCATTTTTGTGGCTCACCATATATTCCAAACCAGACTAACTCCAATATTTCCTCTCAACAATTCTAAAAACCTGTTTTTTACTGATTTTCAGACTGTGAAAACATTTTGTATAGCTGAAATTATTTCACGATCAAAGTATACCTAGTGTGCCATTGGATATATGAAGTATATATTCTTATATTTAAGTATCTACCAGCCTACACAGGATGTAGCAGGGGGTTTTTCAAATGAGATTTTTTATATCCATCTGTGCATTGTGTAAATTTACTTGAAACTACCTCTTACCCAGCTTCAATCTTTAGCAATATAAAAAAAACCCATGTTTAAACACATTTCTTTTTCAATTTTTTTAAACAGCAATCATGATACTTTTCTAGTTTACCTCTAACTGGAACTTGTTTGACTTCAATTTATTTTCTATTATTGCTAGCTTGACTGCTTGCTCTGGTACTTCCAAACCCAATTTTATCATACATTTTGTCTCTCGCACAATCTCTGGAATTTGGGGATCAAAATTAACCAGGAACTTCTCAGTTGTAGGATGACGCACAAGTATTGTAGATTGTAAGGCTGTAAAGACATTCCAATATCAGTTTCTAAGACAAGCATTTGTTTAAATTCTATAAATTATTATGAAATTCAAATTTCTAATATTACAATACAGTGATTAAGTATGTAGGCTTTCTTGTGAAACAGCTTCATGTTGTTTTCAATTAAAGAAAATACGCAAACTTCTTCCAACGGATTAACTTTCTGCCTTTTTCTTCATAAACTAAACAAGCCTCAGATGCAGTCTTATTCGTGTCATAATTTTTCTCAGCCCATGTTAAAAAATGATGAAATTAATTCTCTAAGGACCAGGAAACAAAACACTTGAATATCAAACATTTCTAGTCATTAAGTAATACTTGTCCTTAGAGGGACTGGGGCAATATAACCTTATGAATTATTATACCAAAAAAACCCCCAGAAAGAATTATTAAATAGTACACATGGAGAAATTAAATACCAAAGTTATCAGTGTCTTAAATATGTGTCACTAATGTTTACAGTCATCTGTCAAACGGTGTACTAAATCTGCAATCCTCTGCAACAAAACCACGTATCAAGGTTAGTAAGGCATTGAGATTGTATTACTGAGACTGCTAATTGGAACATGACTAACTTGCACATTTTAAGGGCAAATGAGACTTAAAGAAAGTATCTGATTTGATTTATGTTAACTTAGTATTCCACAACAATTTAAAGAAACAAGTACATATTTCATTACTTACGATATTGTAATTGTGAAATTTCCTTCATCCATGCACTATGATAGACTATCTCGAACTCCACCAATACATATGCAAGTTTGTTGTATGATTGAACAACTGCTTTACCTTCTGGACTTGACAAGATATCTGAATGTTTCTATTAAAACACAGTACATTCAAATTAAAACTGTATCTAAAATCACCCATAATACTTGTTTTTTTCTCAATTTAACTATTGTCTATACATAGTGTAGGTTAATACTATGAATTAGACTGACAGAGTTCTTAAAGCTGTATCAAATATTTATGATTCAAATTTAAAGGGCAATATACAAGTAAGAACTTGTTAGGAATAAATACTGAATATTTTACATCAATACGATGCTAAATTACTATACTGTCAAAAACACCTTCAATTCACAGTGAAATGAATTCTACTCAAAATTGAATAACTGAAAATTTATTGTAAAAGTTTTCTTTTTTAATCAGAAATTATATTTATGACTGTTTTCCTTGGAACAGATTTAGATGATCATTATTTGCATCTGAGAGAAACCATCAGGAAAGTGAAAACCTCTCTCACATAGAAGTTAACCTGGCATGAGACCCTAGATGCTTTGTAGGAGAATCACTCAAACACTTCAAGAGTTCTTTAAGGTTATTTTTAACTGAAATAGTCTTGTCTGTTCTATTTCAACACTTTATCTTGGATCTACAAGGATTACTGCAAAGCAGTATAAACATACAGAGTAAAATGTTGCTTAGCATATAACAAGTGATGTAATCATATCCAGAAACTTTATGATCACTCTACTGAAGTAAGACAGTTCACTGTTACACAAAACATCTAATTTTTTGGCACATCAACTTACATGGAAATAGCTGATTGGTTCATTTACCCTTCTGAATAGCTGTCTCACCCACAATATCTTTCCTGCAATAGGTGGCATGTTTCGAGCAAGAGGAGGGTCATCTTTCTGAGTTTGGTAAAGCTGAAGTAAGAACAATATCATTAAACACAAGTATTAAAAAATCTATTGAAATGCTAAACTGTTTTCTCTGGTACCACAATTTCTTCGTCCTCCCAAACAGATTAAATTTGCGTGGAGTCACACAACAGCTCATGGAGAGAAAAACATATTTCTTCCCTGACTTGGTAAACTTCAAAGATGCACACATATCAATGCTGGCACCTCTCCTGTCTTCACTGTCTCATGCTGTGCTTACTTATGACAGAGTCCCGAGTACACCAGCTGGTATTGTGAATACCGGGGCTGAGCAGCCAGTATTCAGGATCAAGTCTGACACTTGACTTTGAAGCCATCTGCTGCAAAAGCAAGCTGTTTAAGGAAGTGGTGTCAGGACAACCCTTGTGGGGCTTTTCATCCTTTGCTTGGGAAGTAGCCTCAGGACAGGCCCAAGCTAGACTGTTAACTGAGAGCTTTTTCCTGATAGAAAACACCAACACTCCTCTTCAGACACACAGATCTGACTATTAGATAACATTTCAGGATTTGGCCCTAATTATTCTTGTGGGTGGGTTCCTTCCAAATCAGGATAATTTATCATTTATCATCCTATGATATGCACTTTTCTTACTAATAAAAATGCATGTAGATCTTCCTGGATATATAGCCCATGGTTTTATCTGTGCCTAAGATGAGAAAAAATGTCCCCTGCTCAGTAAATGGCTGTATTACAGTAAAAAATAAAGTCTAAAATTATTCTGTTCAAAATTTGCATTGACAAAGAATTCAATCACTTTAGAATCAGCATTGAGGTAGGAGCAAATTTTATTAGAAATAACTTGTTTGGCAAAGATAAAAGGCAATCTAGTAATATCTAATAAACAGAACTAGTAAGTAGAATCAAGACATATTCTTTGACAGAAGAAAGGAGTATTTGTATCCACTCAACTTCAGGCCTGTGAAGTCAGGCTGTGACAACACAGACTGTGTGATGACACAACTCTTCACTAGCCAGTGTGTCTTCTTAGCCCTACCTTTTCTCCAGCACAGTCCCAGCCAAAGAAATCCAAGCAGCTTTATGGTGACATTTAGAGGAACTGACCTGGATTAAACCCTCTCAGTAAATTAAACCCTCTCAGCTATTTTTTCTTTTGCCTGGGAAAATACAGCTAAGTGTAGGCTACATGATTTTTTTATTAAGCAAGCAATGCTGCTGAAAATCTGTTCATCTAGCTAAGCCAGCAACTAGGGGTTCAGGGATTGTTATATACAGTGTTTAGGTAGGGAAAGGATACTGTAAAGAGTGGTTCAGAGCAGCTTTTCTAGGCTGCAGTTTTAAGTTATTGTTTGGAGGAAAAATTTTCTAGTAAGTGCAGAGTTTATAGATACGAGCTCCTTGTATAAACTTCCATCACTGATCTTCTAAATGTAAACATCTCAAAAAAGCTTTTTCAACAGTCTGGTTTTCCAGATTCCCTTTATATTCATGGAAGAAAAATGGTCATTTGGAGGGAATTATTTAAATTTTCAGGACAGTACATAAAATTGATCAGATTAACTCAATCTAGAGCCACTCTTTCTTTCTTTCTTGAGAAGAAGGGGAGTTTGGACATCTAGTTCTGATGCAGATGTTTATTTTACGAACAAAGTAAAACTTTACAGTCAAGTGATATGAGCAGTTCCCAGAACTTAATTCTCATTTTTACTTCAGTCAGGGTGCACTACAAAAATCATGAAAAATTACTTCATAATGAACATAAATGCAATTCACCTATGTTTTATATGTATTCTATGCAAATATATTAAATACAAATTAAGTGTGGAAGCCTCATTTAATGAAAAAATCCAAAACGTACATGCAACAATGTACGCAGCCAGTAGAGAACATGCTTCTTTAAATTTAATTGATGAAGGAATAACAGAAAATATTTTGGTTTATAAAGTAAAATTGTGATGACAAATCTGCCTTCAAGAGCAGTTGTGCATATTGTGTTACCCACCCACTAAGGCCTGTTTTCTGTAACAGGAAAACAGAAGTAGGATAAATTGAGAATTGGGAATAATTTATTGAAATAGGCAGAATAAATAAAAATTATTCCTATTAAAATGTTTGCTCCTATTTTAACATGATGTTTACAACCTACTGAAAGGAAATTAAATACCTTTTTAGTAGCTTCAAGTTCTGCTACATAGTGTTGAAGAATACAACCAACTGCATGTGCTATTTCTTCTTGAAGGCATGGCATATTCAGATTTTGAAACCTGTATTAAAAATTAGTAGCCGAAATGTCATTTCTAAAATAGTACCTGTTTTAATTTATTTTGGGGTGTATGAACATTACATAAAGTGAAATAAGTGAAAAATCTAGGAAATTCTTTTGAATCTGGAAAACTTTTTCTTTGAGGAAGTTTAAACAAGTCGAAAATTTCTGCCCTGGTGGTTACTTTGGTTGTTGCTGCTTAGTATGCTTTAGGCTTTTCCTTTAGTATCCTCTTGTGTATAAAAATATTCTAATGAAATCAAGAAACAGAATATATTGATTCCCATAAGAAAGATAAAATACATATTTCATCATGATTATGTGGTTCAGAATATAAACAATAAAAAATTCTCCATTAGGCCTTTTGTTCTAAAATTTCCTGGGTTGTTTAAATTGTGCTAATCAGTAATTTCAAGTTACCTTAAAATATTTTAAAACATAGTTGCCAATACCTTTGAAGTAACTGAAGTGAATTCTGTGAAGACAAAATTTTCCGAAAACAGGTACGCATAAAAGTCTGTAGCTGTGTCTAAAGAATACACAATTAAGTGTGGTTTTTCAGGTCAGAGAATAGTGTTTCAATGATATTTGCTTAACATATAGCATTTGAAATTGTTACTACTTAAAGCAAAAAATAGCAGCCTTCATCAGGCCATGCTTAATATAATTAATGAAGAGCTAGTTTCAGTCAAATAATATCTAAAATGTCATACAATTCTATAAAATAAAGAAATTAGTTGCAACTTTGTTCTGCCCAAAATCTGACCACATTTCTTCAGGTTAATAAATGACTTCCACACTGCTCATTCTCTCAGATCTCATCATTTTTCTCATTTTGGCAGCAGAGTGAAAATCATCTGTGAGCACTATTTGATATATTTTACACCTTCCTTTGAAAGAAGGAGAAGGAATGGAAAAAGCCATTCAAATGGCTCCAGACAAACACAAACTCCATGCTGTTGAGAAGAACAATGTAGCCTATTCACAGCCCAAAGTCTCATTGATGATCAGTTTGATAGATTCTTTCCCAAGTAAGTTATAATAAGTCATAATATTACTTACCTCTAAACGTTCAACTTCTGACATGAATTTCACAAAATCCACATCAAATTCTGTTACTTGTGGATCAAGGTTGTCATATGGTTTCTTTTGAAAAATGTGGAAGATATTTTTGAATTTTACTGCCAGAAGATCTACACCTTCGACTGCACATAGAGTCAGTGCATTAAACCTCTGTTCTATGGCTATCATCTCCATTATCTGAAATAAAGATATTATATTCATGGTCATAATGACTTCTTTGTTATTTCCTCTATAAACTAAAATCTGAGCAAAATAAGATAATCAACAGCCCCTCCTCTAGCTACTGCATTCACAAATGTGTTGTTTCTGAGTCAAGTATCTTCAATATCTGAAGCACAGTTAATTCAGTTTTCAACATCAGTTCTCACCACAACTCAACACAAAGTAAAATCTTTTTTTTCTTAATGATAAAGAGGTTTTTTTAATATTTACTGCTAGATCCAACAGGATAACATGGAAAAGAAGTTAAAACATGGCATGTACATACTGATGACAAAAAGATATCTGAAAAAATAAAATAACCCAACCCTACAGACTAGTATGTATATTGAGTGATGAAGAAGTACATCAAAGACTCACAGAATTTATACCTTTTGATGATTATCATCTTATACCTTCTCTGACTTATTCTGTGCCAAGAAGCACCTATTACCTTTTCAACTCAAGAATGTTAGCTAAAAATCCCTTCACTGCATCACCAAGCTAAATGTTAAGATAACACCAAGCAGTATAACACCAAGAATCATCTGAAGAATTATTTTTGGCAGAAAATATGAGTTTTTAATGTCATTCAAAAAAAAGCAAAAGTGTGTTATTTTTCACATGATCTTAAACCACTTAATATAATAATCTAAGTCTAGATCAATCAGGTTATTTCTCTCCACACTAAAAGAGATAAATTGACAAGTTGAGAAGGCAATTGTGAGGTAATAGCATCAAGCATTGGGATGACTTACTCTGTGGAAGTGCCTAAATTATCTCAATAGAGAATTATAGACTCCTTTAAAGAATGATTAAGAGAATACATGCTGGCAAGCATCCACTTTGTAAACTGTTCCTTGGAGAAACACTTCTTTACCAATAACAGCACTCAATATACTCACTTTTTCTAATCTCCTACAAAAAGCTTCAGATTTTCCAAAAATGTACACTTCTGATACTTCCAATGCCTTTTCTCCTAGATTTTTTGAAGCCTCTTGCTTAGATTCATGGAAGCATTTCTGATATTCTTTCAACAGACATATGCATTCCTAAAAAGTGAAGGAATAAAGACCATATTCATTATGCTATGCTTATGAGTGAGAGACTAGAGTACTCAAACCTACTGACATTCAAAAGCCATTAGTTATCACTTAATCTGGTTTTAGTCAACAAGCAGCAACAACTTAAACACAGTGGTTTTCTTTCAGTATCTGAAGAAAGTGTTTGCAACATATGAACAAACATACAGTAGTACAGCACAGTGAACCAGAGTGGTGCTGAATGGTGTTGCATCCAGTTGGCAGCCAGTCACTACTGGCATTGCAGGGATCAGAGTTGGGCCCAGTCTTGTTTAATATCTTCACTGATTATCTGGATAAGGGTAATGAGTCCACTATCAGCTAATTTGCAGATGTGGGTGTCAGTGTTGATCTGCTGCTTGTTTAACAAGACCCAGTGCTGTGTCCTGCACTTTGGCCACAACAACCCCCTCCAGCCAGAGTGGCTAGACAGTGGCCAGGCAGAAAAGAACCTGGGGGTACTGGTTGATGGCAGATTGAACACAAGCCAGCACTGTGCTCACATGTCCAAGAAGGCCAATGGCATCCTGGCCTCTATCAGCAGTAGAGTGGCCAGGAGGACTAGGGACGTGATTCCTCCCCTGTATTCTATGTCTCTTGGGGAATATAGGAACTCAGTAACTGAGGTTGGGAAAGGAGAAGGTGGAAATGAAGTTAACTCTGGCAACCAGTATTCCCACAGCCACACATATTTTGCCACAGCATATTGCATTCGCTTCATTTGTTCTTAATAAATCACCATCAGCTGAAGCAGAGGAAGACTATCTTAAAACTTACCTTTCATGGTATGCCAAGGAAATCTTGTGTGGAAAGGAACTACTGTAACAAAGTCAGGGTCTACTCAAATACCAGATTTTCCATGGTAAAGGAAGATGGTACCATATCAGAGCTATACCCTCCTCCCTAGCCCCTCTTCCTCAAGACGGAAAAATGTGGAGCATTAATTCCTTGATTGCATGTAAAGCAAAGATGTCAATTACAAGGTCAGTGGCAGACCACACTGATAAAGAAGAAGCTATTGTAATTTCAACAATGCCCATGGGCTAAGCATTGGGAAAACATTCAAAGCATCATGAAATAAAAAAAGCCAAGAGGTGTGAAACACTTGATACATATTGATATGGACTTCCTTATGATATCAACAGGTAATCAATAGGTTTGACATGTATATAATAAAACACCAAAATACAAACTTTGATTTTTCCGATGATTATTGGTGTTTCCTGATCCCAGACTCTATTCAAGCCAGCATCCGTAATGTATGCTTTACATGTTGTGACCATTTGGTTTGTAACCTAGGGCAGACAAATGAAAAAAGTTTAACAGTAATTTTAAGCTTAACAGTAAATTTGCCTGTTTCACAAAATCTAATAAAATTCTCATATACATGTGTTAATACTATCAGATTTGGAACAAATTTCACTTGTGGAAATAATAGTGGATAAAAAATATATCCAATATATACAACTAACACCCTATAAAAACTCTGAGAACACTCCCAGAAGTATATGAAAGTCCCAGGACATATTTGTATGTCCTGTACATTCAGCAATACATAAACACAGAATGTCATCAATCAAAATTCAAGAACAAAAAGTATTTATTGAATTCTTCACTTCCACAGTTATCTTTACACTTGCAGCACTTATTTAAGGACTGCTCTTAAAGAATTTTGTATCCTAGCAGAATGGCTTTACCTTGATTTCCTGTGGCTATAAAAAGGAAAAATTATTCTTCTACTTCTCAACCACAAAAATCCAAAGTTAGTAATGACAGAAAGAGAGAGAGGAGTATGGCAGATATAGAAGACATACCACAATGAACAGCTATAGGTAGACAATTTTTTTGTCTATTAAATAGTATGAACAATTCAAAACAATTCTCCTCATGATGCCATTTGGGTTTTTCCTTTTTGCATTTATGTGTTCTCTGTATTCTTCACACATATATTTGTTACTCTGTCACCTATTGAATTAGCAGCTAGTTTTTCCAGTACCTTTCCATGGCCTTTCCCTAAGCAGAAAGGCAAAACAAATTCCACAGCTCCAAACCCCAGGGATACAAGGACCCCGTGCTATCTTGCTTCTTCCTGGGTGCCAAGACTGAGCACAACATTTCAAGGTTCATGGGCAAAGTACAATTAGTGCTGAAGTAGGGGTCTCCAAAGAAAGGGCTGGGGGGGAATTACATCACCACCTGTCCTCCTGATTGGTACTTTTATTAATTATGCTAATTTCCTAAAACCTATAAATGCGTACTCATCTCTGTAGGGGTGGGCCTTTGCAGACATCTTTCCATAAATGCCTCTTCATTAAATTTCCTCTTTTATATTACCTCCTTACTAAAATTACCTCGGGTTTTATTTCCAGGTTGGAAAAAAGGCAACACTGACATGAGAGTACCGTAAAGCAGGTCTTAAGTAGCCCTAACTGAAAAAAGACTGGAAACTGCTATTCAAAAGGCAGCCTCAAACTTTAAGAAAATTACTGATGAAATTGGAGATAGGACCTCCAGCAACACTTCTAATGATCATTAAGTGGAAACAAACAGTAAATAGGTACCTTAAGGGTTAGGGTTAGGGTTAAATACAGGTTTTTCCCCTATTATATTATTTTCCTGTATTATTTTTCCTGTATTATGTTTTAAAGTACAGGTTTTTCCCTGCTATTTCAAGCATGGCTTCATGCAACCAGTTTATTAGCTTCTGTAGTGAAATACTCACTCCCTTTGAATATTAAATAATAGACAGCAGCCAGAGTCAATACACAAACGTACAAAGACCCATTACATGACAGGTAATATATACCTAACATGATATGTAGAAAACAGCCACAGCCATTAACAGCTACAGATTCAAAAGAGCACATAGTTCTTAATATCCTAGTTCAAATTGAAATCTAACAAAATTTTATGCTGAACCCCATGATGTAAGGAAACAAGAAGTGTGTGTCTATGTATTGGTCCACTGTGAATTTCCCCTGGATGCTTACTGCAGTGGTTTAGTTATGAAAGATTTCTTTGCTATAAAACCATTATACAAACAATCTTTGCATGCAGTGAATATCTGAATTCTGCAAGACATTGGTATAAACACATAGCCAGTCTTAATTTTCTCTTTAAAGAGGGAAAGTTTATGATCTGAAATTCAATTAACTTTCAAGTTTGACCTGCGGAAAACAGGAACTTTTTATCTTTCACTCTTTTTGGAGGAACAGCCTAGTGAGATTGATGGCTATCTGCCATTAGGTCTTCAAGGCTAAGAATAGAAGAGCTTTTGTGGATTCTGTGATTTAGGAAACAACTGATCAGATTAATTCAGATCAGAAGATTAATCAAGAATATAAAAAAAATAACCCTGATGATCCAAGAATAAACAAAGTTCCTTTCAGAAGAGAAGTCTGTAATCCAAGTTTAATTCTCTTGTGATCAACAGAGTTCTCTTCCTTTCCCATGCAGAACCCTACTATTTGCTACCATTTTAAAGCAAATGTTCTACTGATTTAAACAAAATTAATTTTTCCTTCTGAAAAGTCACACAATTTTTTAATTATTATTTTGTTTAATAAACTTACCTTTATAAGCAATGATGTAATTCTCTCAGAAGTATTGTAATATTTTGAAACACGGTGAATCATTTGTACAGCCTTTATCAAGTTTGGTATTCCCTGTGTCATTAATACCTCAAAGCAGAGTTTCAAAAAAAAATTACTTCCTATTCTTAGCAACTATATTTCCATTCTATTGACAACTTCTAAATTAGATATTTCCTTAAGTCACATGAAAGTCTTTAAAATGTCATGGCATCTTACCAATAGTTTTCTTATGAAAAAAGACTAACCATGCTCATTAAGATTTCAAACATCAACTAACAAGAACAATAAATGGTTAAGTTTGATCATTAGCTAAGAAATCAGATTAAAGATGTTACAAGATAAAATAATTTTAATATCCTATTTTGATAAACAAAATTGAACACTGATCCAAAATGTAAAGGTTGCATTTTTTGGTGCAATAGGAAGTAGTTTTCTAACAGCAATTGTCTGTGATGGATGCTTTTGTTTTCCTTCAGGTAAGGCTGGTAATGTACTTTCATTGTGATAGCAATCTTTACATAAAGTATTTCATTCAGGCAGTTCAGAAAACTCATGAAATAATTGTCACAATGTTAGTTTCATTAACAAATGCCTAATTCCATCAAGCATCATATCGAACATCTAAATCTTTCACATATTTTGTGAAATCAATGCTCATGTTGCTAAAGGTGTATTTGGCATTACAAGTACTCAGTAGCTCAGACACTTCCGAAGTATTTTGGTGGGGAAAAAAAAACAAAACCAGAAGAAAAGGTAAAACATTATAATTCATTAATGTTACCAGGGACTCGTTAATGTTGCAATTTAGAACAGAGGAAAGAAATTTTGGCTGTCACCCCTCAATGGAGAAGCCATGCTCCTGTAATTAACTTTGAGTTGCAAACTCAAACTCATACTGTGAATATACATAGAAGGCATTTGCATTTAGCAAGTCTGTGAAATAAGTAATTTCAATTTGCATTTAGCAAGAGTGTGCTATATAGTATAAAAACATCTATCTGTGTCCATATTGTTCATCACCAACACCACGCCTGAAATGGAATCAGGAGATTCTGAGTCTATAGATAGTTTTCTTTTTCAATCCTTGACAAAAAATAAAACCCTGACTGGACTGTGTGTAAAACCTACTGGACTGTGCAGAAATTTCTCTTATTCAATGCCTTGAGCTAAATGTTCAGTCTGAATTTTCATAAATTAACCTGTTTCAGTACAAATGGTACTGTGTGATACTGCTTACATTAAATGCCATATTTTATGCACACAACAAATATCATAAACCCATGTGTATGACATTCCTTATTCACTAATGTATAAAAGAGTTGTCCATACCAGGTACTAAATGCAACTCTACACAGAATGAAGGTCTGTTTAAAACAGGATGTATTTTTTATATATATATATATATATATATATATATATAAAAGCTTGGAAATCATAGTGTATTAAGCTGAATATCATAGAAAATCCTACCTAAATTAACTCGATCTCAGAAACATGATTAAACAAAAAATCAAGTTTCCAAATTGTTCTAGACTAAACAAAGAACTCTAATCCTGTATTAATAAAATGATGAATTCTTCAATGGTTTTGCACCCACTAATGTCTTTGTTTATGATACAAAGAATTTTATCTTCATAACACCTGTGAAGTAGTTCATGATTATGGCCTGGTTCCTGGCACCCTCTAGTGATAACTTGAAGAGCTGAAGATAAACAGCTTAGTGACACTGCTTATCATACCTGCCTCTTACACTTTTTCATGCAATATGAGCTTTATGTCATACATTACCAAAGTCCTTCTGCATGCCCTCATTTACAACTTTGTAGTAGGATCCTAAGCTGCCAGAGATTCAAAAGAAATGCAGCACTTCCTGACAGAGGGCTTGAGGCATATAGCACCAAAACACGAAGGACTCAAAAACAAAGGAGAATGAGCACTATTTTTTTTCCTTTCATCCTATTCTGCAACAGTCACTAAGAAAATACACCTGTTATAATAATTTATAGCTATTATACCAAATAACCAATATCTTGAAGTAGCACTGAATGGTGTACCTAGACAACCAACTGTCAAATTTCTGACTAGCAGGCACTTCTGCAAATAGAAGCAGATTATACTGCATTCTATATTAAAAAATGTTTTGCCCATTTAGGACCTCATAAGGTTTCATTATTTTCTATATAACTGAAATTTTGGTACTTTGGTTACAGTTATGGGATCATTGACACATATGGAATTTTCAGGGGAAGACATGTTTGGAGATTTTTATATTATAAAATACGTAGCTGGTTTAATTTCTTTAACAAATAATATCAGCAGCAGGACTGACTCATTTGACAATTAGTATTTATGCTTATTTACTAAATACATATTTCATAATACCGTATTTATGAAATAGATAATAAAATAATGCTTCAACATTTAGCTTGACAAACTTTTGGAAAAAATCAGAAAAAATAGAAATATAAATTAGAAAAAAATACTTTTAGGTAAATATAAGGAAGGGAAAATCTATTTTGCTCTGGGATTTCTATGTAAATACCTAAACTATGCATAAAGAATGGTGAAAGGCATACTTACAACATCAGTGGTATAAAGTGGCTGACAAACTTTTTCAAGTGTGCTTAGGTATCTCACATTATCCTTTGCTTCATTTGCTGCATCTGTGATTCTGCCATCTAATTCTTGCCATGTCTAGTAGGAAAAGACTACTGTGAAATCTTCATATATAGTGAATTATTTCTTTAACTTGCACTCACTTGCCAGAAGGAAACTTTGGTAATGAATTTTTAAGAGGCAATGTCAAAGCAGACAATAGAAGTTTATTTATTGTATTTATTTACATATAAATTTATTTATTTACACATATAAGGTATTTTATATTTTTTACACATATAGAGCATTTTTTATTTGATGTTCATTTTTGGCTGTACCCCTGAAATGTCTTGTTCTTTGACTGGATACACTTAGCACACCAGCAACATATCTAAATTTTCCTCTTTTAATTCTCCTCGGCAAATCTCTCTTAGATGAAATAAAACAAAAACAAGCAATAACCTTTACAGTAAAAAACAGCATAACAAAGAAAAAAATTACCTTTAGTATTTTAGAGTGTGCAACTTTCAGAACATTAACAACAGTTTTACAGTTTTGTCCTTTGATCTGTTCGATAATAAAGTTCAATTTAGCAGATGTGTATTTCCAGTTCTCCAGTTCCATCAGTGGACCTGAATCCTTAGCTTCTCTCCTTAACTGTTTGCTCTCAATCAGAACCTGCAACCCAATTGCAAAGAAAAGAAAAGAAAAAAAATAATCAAATGTCTACTACAGCAAATAGACAGGTCATTATAAAGAAGAAATGCTTTTGAGAAAACTCACTTACAAAGGAACAAGCTTGCAGTTACGGACATATGAAAATGGTTCCCATTTGAAAAAGCATTCTAAGTCTGAATTGCACTTATTCTTAAACTGAAATTAAGGCAATTCATACATTCATTCGACTGCTGTTATACTCTGGGTGAATATCAGCATACACAGGTAAGTCTTTAACTAGAATCTATGGATTGAAATGCACCAAACAAAACTTCATTTGTCCAGAACTTCAAGAATTAGTTTAATAAAAGTATTAAATTAATCCATTTATATGTTGATAAATGTGCAGTCAGCTCTTTTTACATGTCTTTTACATTTTTATTCTTGTGAGCTAAACATATTAAATATAGCATGACTTGTAAGTAGAATATGTCCCTGCCTACACAGATTCACAAGGGATTCTCTCTTTTTCATGGAAATCTCAGACACTATTATCTTGGATAACTGAGACCTTATCATGCAAGACTTACACAGGATAAAATACACCTTGCTGGGCCTGATCAAAAATCTTTCTAAGAGCAGTATTCCCCACCACAAATGGCAGCAGAAACTTAACAGGTAATGTACAGTTAGGTATGCTCTATATACATATGTGGTCCTCACCAGTGTTATTAGTCCTGCAACCCTCCATTTTCTATTTGTATATTAAGTGTTCAGAAAATCTTATTCTTGCTAGACTGTAAATTCCTAGGCATAAGGACTATCTGCTTAACTTCCCTTGTGCTTCTCTTAATTTGAGTAGAGATGCAGCTGAAGCCTTTGACTAACTTCAGGCAAGTAGTATCACCTATAATTTATAAATATTTATCCATATTCATGCTGAATGGATGCGTTAAAACAACAACTTACATGTTCAATTTGACTATACCATATCTTAAGTACTTCCTCTAGCTGGTGAATTGTGTCATAATTGTCAGCAGCTGCAGTCATTTTATCAAAGGTCTGGAGTTCAGAAAAATTAATGTTATCTACACTTTTCAACTCAACTGTTCCTTCAATGCATGCTGCAGCACCTGAGAAAAAGGCAATTACAATATAGAACCAATCAAGACTTTAAAATAAATTTCCACCGGACAAAGCAATTTAATTTTTAAAATATACATCTGCAGTCAGTGCTGTTTTGATATAGTAACAATTTACTGCACTCACATAAAGCAGAAATATCTGATTTTAAATGCAGTGATACGCCGTAAAAGTAACGTATCACAATTTTCTGAAGAAAATAATTCACCCATGTATATATTATGCAAGTAATTGATAATTTTAATTTTCCTTGCAGAATCAGAAAAGTTCCGTATCTATGCACTACTGTCTTTAAATAGAAATCCTTAAGCAGAATTCTTCTAGTTTGTTTCCTACATGTAATGCTTACCTCCTAAAAATGAAACGTATTTCTTAATTGTTTCCACAAAATTCTGCTTGTCTTTTGTATCCTCTTTGGACTGACCTAAATTACCCCAATTACTTGTTTCAAGGATAGCACGGAGAAAAACCTTTTCTATTACATCTTTAACACCCAGTAGGAGTCCATTAGTGGCATCCAAAACACCAAAGGAAACTTCCTGCAGCGTAAAAATATTATTGCTATCAAAGCAGTAACTTACACTGGAAACAGCATTGTAAGTTCAACATATTTTTTATAAAAGCACTCCAATATGCCAAAGAAAACTTTAAGGAGAGAAAATCATTACATAAGACATCTACAGTGTGCCCATAAGATAGTACTTTCAATAAAAAAGAGAAGTCAATAATTATTTAACACATTTTTAAAAAGATGTCCAGTTATGCTGTTACACCAATTATTTATCTATCACACAAAGTTTGGAAATTTTTAAATGGTAGAAAAATGTCTTCACCCACAATTAGGTACTAATGAATTGCAAATAGCAAAAAAACGCTCTGAATATCCTTCTCTGAAATTATATTAGAAGCAATTATCTGACTAAATATATATTACTTTGAATCAAGTTAAATTTTGTCCCAATCTCAAAAAAAGACATTTTACAAGGTCTGGTTATTTCTAATATTCCAGTATTTTAAATATCCTTCAAATAAGTATTAACATACATCGTGTAACAAACTTCCTAGAACATAAATTTCCTTTCCTTATCCCTTCAGCATCTGGAATTAATTGGAAAGGTATCCAATAGAAAAGTAATATTTATGACCAATACTGAGGCCTTTGATAAAGACAGACTTTGTATCTTACTTCTAATAGTGTTTTTTCTTTCACCTTCTTAGCTCTCAAAAGGAATGGAATATTTTAATATGAAATATAAAGCACGTAAACTAATAATGGATTTTCTGTCTGAAGAATTTGAAATAATACTAATTACAAGATACATATGTAAAACTATTAGTTATCAATTTACAGTCCCATAAGCACTGCCCAAATACTAAGACATATAGCTATGAACAATAATGAAGCCCACTCTTATATAAGAATTTGTCTTGTAAAGCAGAAAATCTCATGCCACATAATTTACACAGGATAAACGTGTATTTTCTATTTCATTTATCAAAACACCAGAAAGGTACAGGTAAACTTTTTGTCTCCTGGTATATGCAATGTCTTTTCAGGTGCTTTTAAGGTTAGGTCTTAAGGTGCTTCCCTGTAGTTTAGGAATTTTGATAACAATTAAAACATACATAACAGCTTTAACATCTTGAAAAAATATCAAGGAGAATGAGTAATTAATGTTTATTTCTTTAACAAGAATCCTGTAAGACACTAAATTCACAAGTATTTGCTGAAGCAATACAGCTGTTTTTGTTTACCCAAAAATGGAGAGCAAAGCAGTTACCAGTAACTTCAGTTATGTGACAACAGTGAAAAAAAATGAAAAAAAAATCTGCTTTTAAAGCTTTTAGTTTTTAAAATTTTTAGAGAGTACCTCATGTATAGTTTTTTCATTTATGGACGTGTCATTCTGATAGCGAACAAAATATAAGCATAGTCCTATGATCTTGTCTTGTGTCTTCTCCACATAAAATTGCAACATTTTACTTCCTTTTTCAGCACCTGGAATTACCCGACCACACTCTGAAAAGGAATTTCATAGGTATGACTCTTTTTAAAAATCAGGGTATTATGAAATGCTTATAATCAATATAAGGAAATAAAATTGAACATACAAATAATTTGTTTTCTTCTTTTTTCAGAGAACAAAAACCAGCATAATTTGTAGCTGTAATTAATCACACTACTAGAAAACCACACCAAACATATAACGTGTATCTTACAAACCTATTTGGGCTCACTGTAATGCACTGAAAAGGGAATTTGCTCTGGCCTATAGTTCTGAAACAATTTGCTGGTAACTAAGGCACTTTATTTTCATTTATTCTACCAAAAAAGATGTCAGCTCTAAGTGAGAAAACAGAGACTATGAGATGGCCTCAGGTCCTCTGTGGATATTCCTAAGCAATTTGATAGCTCAATATAAATAAGTAACAGAACAATATCTGCAGTAATTAGTGAATCATTAGGGATTTCAGACATTACATTCTAATTCTCTACCATGCATGTGAAACCTGAAAAATTTCAAATATTTATAATAAATGCAAATTCAGAGACAGGTTTTATGAAAGTGCTTTCTAATGAACTGTGAGCAAAACTCATATATGAAAAAGTCACAACCAATTCAGTATTTCAGGATAACACTTGATAGTCTTTCTTCCAGGAATGGCTAAAATTAAGATTTTTTTTTCCTAAACAATTTGACTTGAATCAAGCATTGAAAATATGAGTTTTTAGTCCTCAAAGCAAACAGCTGCAAAAATCTGAACAAGCAAAAGCAGATTTTATTCTGAGAAACCTCAAACAAAATGAACAATAGAACACACCGTTACATGTGCCTATATTACTATTGCTAAACATTTACCTATTCCTCGTGCATCTCCTTCTTGATAGAAAATTTTCAATGATTTACTTCCTCCCTTGGCAAAAAAGGAATCAAAGGCATCTAACTGTCAAATCAAAGAGTGAATATGTGTTACTCAAAATATTTTCATGTGCCTTTAAGACATGCAAAACTAATTTGACCATTCCACTGTTTAAAGTTTTGTTGGCATGCAGTGTTTATCCTCAAATATTGTGAGAAGATAGGATGTATCCAACTGAAGGACTCAGCCACAGTAGTGAGAGCCCCTTTTTCCTCCTCATCAAAAAAAAAAAAAAAATGTCAGAAGTTTAGCAAGCATGTGTGGAGATGCACCACCTGTTCAGGGACAAAGAATACACTTCTAGTTGTTATATATTAATGAATGACATCCAGGTGGACAGAATTTAAAGCCACTCTTGTGAGAAGACAACATTGCATGAAAATAGAAGTAAAAGCAAGTCAGCTCTAGAAGTGCATTTCACTTTTGTTAACAGCACTAGTGAGTAAGTAGGTTAAAACAGAGGAAAAATACATTAAAATAAACCACCCCCAAAATAGTGAAAGAAAAAATTCTTAAAGTGCTGAAAGCGCAGTGACAAAATGCAGGAAAAAATTCACTACTACAGGAAGCTACAAAATTCACTACTCCAGCTTGTAAGGAAGAGAAGGACAAACAGTAACTTTGGGGTTTGTATGATTCTACACAGAAGGTAAGATGTGAGCTGTCCAAACAACTACGGATTCTGCAACGAGCTGCTGCTTCAAGTCCATGTGGTTCTCACAGCCACTGTGTGAATATATGTGCAGGCTAACACTTGGAAGGGCAAAACCTAACTCATGGATATCAAATGTTTATGGGAGTTTATTAAATGACAATTTGTTAAGGGACAAGGTTGACACAGCCCCAAAAACCTAAACTGTTTATAAATAAACTAAAACTGAGAGCAGGAAAATATTCAGCCACAAAAATTTTTCAGATGGTACTCATGACAGCCAAAAAAAAAACCCCAACCCAACCAACACCCCCCCCCCAAAAAAAAACCAAACAGAAAACCCCAAACCAAATACAAAAAAAAAAAGCCCTCAAGAACCCAAAATGTCTCAATTTCTCAAGTGTTGGAATTAGTCAAATTTGGTGTAGAATAGTAGTTACACATGAAATCAGAATGATTTAAAACTATATGTCTTTTACCAAATGTAAAAAAGGGACAATACTTAGCACACCTCCATGTTGCGTAAACAGAAAAAAACCCCCATATGAGGCTAAGTACATTTTATGATACAAAAATATCAATAAGCAAAAAAAACCAAACAAATTTGAATTAAGGCTAAATTTAGCTTGTAATTATAGAACTGAAGTTCTAAGACTTGATTTGTTTTATCAAAGAAGATATTATCTGGCTGAGCTTCTAATGATAAGTCAAATCTCTCTTAACAGACAAAAATAACATCAATCAAATGCAACAACAGTCAAATAACAATACAATCAGAGAAGTGAAGTCATATCTTTTCACAACAGCCATACCAAGTTCTGATAATCTACTAAAAGCACAGTTTAACTGTTTCCTGCTGCATGTTTGATCGCTTTGAAACATCGTAGTGTTGAAAGACAACACCAAACACACAAAAATAATGAGAGCTTTCAGAAGATCCACAGGCTTGAGATCTATACACTCCACAAACCCACGTAGCCCAATCTTTTAAACATCCAAACCGAAAAAAGTGCTCAAAACTGAAATTGCTTAGTGGGCCTTTCAAACATTTTCATAGTATTTAAATGGTGCAGGATTAATCTTCCTTCTTATTACTAACACATGTTAATTTTCAAAATGTTCCAATAAGTTATATATTTTTGCAGAATCTTTGAAATTTCAATGAGAACTTGCCTAACAAACAAAAGTGATCATAATTAGAACATAATAAAGTCAGTCTGAGATGGATGAAACTGTTTGGAACTGATAGATGTGAAAAGAAACCCTTTGGTCAAAATAACAGTAGTATTTACATTTTCCTTAAGCTAAGAAAGATGAAAAAGCCACAATCAAAAACCCTGGGGATATTTGCAAATCTGCCAGGAAGACTTAGTCAGATATCCTTTAAGATTGATTGTGTGCCTTAGTAATCACATTTTCTAGCAGAAACAGTCAAAATTATGCATAACACTTTATATCAAAGGGGTAATCTGCTATGTATTTTAACTAATAATTTAAATCAACAGGCATACAGAACAGACTCACCGAAGGGACGTCCAATATCATTTCTTCCACAGTTGGTAAGTCTAAGCCTACTCTGGCACTGAGAACTTCAAATATGTATTTATATGAAGCATTAACTTTCGCTTTTCGATTTTCTCTTGCTTTTTCATATTGAATCTAAAACATTAAACAAGATTTTCAAGCTAAAATACACAAAGTTATCACAATGATCTGCTACTTAACTTGCAACTAATGCTGAAATCCATTGTTTTGTATTTACAGCTGCAAAATGCCCTAATCTTTAAAAATACCTATATTTTCAGAGGGTAAGAGAAGAACAAATTATTAAGAATTATTATAAAATATGAAGTCAAATCTGAGGATGTGTCAAGGAAAAACAAACATTAAGAATAGTACAGTTAGATTTTAAGATTTTTATGTGACATTAACTGGTTTCCTTGCTCACAATCAAAGTTTCAATTTATTAAATTAACACAGTAAGGTTAAAACATCCATGTAAAATGAAGTATCTAGGGTGGGTAATTATTTGCAGGAACTAAGCTGAGTACAGCTTTGCTTCAATGTAAATTATTCAGTCAATATCTCCTACTTCCAACCTCTATTGCTTTAAAATTTTAAAATATTACAAACATGGGAAAAAAAAAAAAAAACGAACACTTTCTGACAGAAATCATTTAGTAAAAGAACTGAGCCTAAACAAAATTTTTTTAAAAAAAATTAAACTAATCATTAAGATAAACTGAATTTAATAATCTGAGGAAAGAACCAGAAACTTATAATAACCTTTCTTGTTTTGAAACTTTGTGCGCTCGGAACTCCACTAGGGCGGTAAAACTTAGACAAACTTTGACTTCCGAAAGAACGAGTCCCTTGCGAAGAGGAAAGGCTCCCTAATCGACCAGTTTGAGAAGATCTGGCTGCATCTTCTCCAGGGGCTGAACTTTTTTCAGTATTTTTTTGTACCCCTGCCATTCTAAAATCTGAAATTTGAAAAGAGAAGATTATGTTCATAACAATCAAGTCTACCTCTCCAGAAAACAGGAGCATCGCAAAACTGACTTTTCAGGTACATAAATTTAATAGTCTCATCAAATCCACTTCCAGTTCTTAAAATGCCAGACATTTATATACATTTTTATGATAGGTTAAAAATATCAAGATGAAGATTGAGACTATTTTTAAAAACAATTTTTCATACACGTGTGTTTTGTGGAGTGAATGCCTGTCTATATAAAGGACATGTTTTAAAATATAAATCATTTCAGTGCATATCTGATTACTGACAAATATAAATGGTTTCAAATACAAATGACTGATTTAAATTTTAGTTTCTAAAATATATACCCAAATTCAGCAACTGAGCTTACAAAAAGACTTGCATACACAGAAATTACTATTCTGCTCAGTGTACTATTACAATAAGGATCAAGACAACTATCACGAATTCCTTAGAAGTTCGTATGAGGCCTAAGAGCAGGTTACCACTGTTGTAATAGTGTTACATACTCTCTTAGACACTATTACCGGATTTGGGAAATGAAAAATCAAATGTGAGGCTGAAAAGCAACATGTGAAAAGCAACACCTGGTAGTATATTACTAGCTCCTTATTTTTGTCCATGTAATAGGTGACAAATTGGCTGATGTTCTATGATTTTAGGCATGCAATCACCTGCTATAGAAATTGATCATCTCTTTCTTTGAAGTAAACATACCACCAAAAAAAAAAAAAAAAAAATTTAGGACAGCCACAAAAAAAAAAAATCTATCAAATGTAAATCAATTACATTTATTTCTTTTTCTTCATGTTTCTTTGACTGGCCTGGTCATTTTCAAGGTTAGTAGGGGTACTTTCCTCCTTGATTATTCCATTCAAGTGGAATAGGTTGGATGCTAATTTCTTTGCCTTTTGACAGTTTAACTTTTAGCTGATATTTTCCCTTAAAGTACAAGGTGAGAGAAGTGGGGTTCTCACAGCTTTCTTTAAAAAAAGCCACAAAGACTGCACTGCATCCTGGCATCATCCCCGGCTCTCCAAAATCTATACTCAAAATACCTGGTGGTTCAGGTGAGATTCTCACACTTTTCAAAAACCTGTACAAGCTCCATCTTCCCACCTCTCCCTGGAGAGGTTTGTTATTCTGGCTGGAATAACAAACATGCTTTTATGTCAAAAACTTCTTTCCTTCCCTCCAGGATGCCCCAAACCTTCTCTACAGGACCTGTTCATTCAAGGAAAGTGGGTCTAGCTTCCAGCATGCATCATCTTAGGAGGGTTGAAGGAGAATAAGAGAGAGGGAAGAAGAGGAGGATTCACAAGCACCATGCATTGGGAATACAGCCTTTCGGCTCTCTTCTGAAAAGCTGAGCTGCCTTAGCCTGAACTTCAGCTCTGGCAGAGAGGTTGCAGGAGAAGATCCTCACCGACCTGGCCGGAGCGGTGCCTCCTGTCAGGGCGGGCAGCGGGGTGCGGCTCCTCCGCAGTGGAGCGCCCACCGGCACCCTCCTCAGCCGCGGAGCGCCCACCGGCACCCTCCTCCGCAGCGGAGCGCCCACCGGCACCCTCCTCCGCAGCGGAGCGCCCACCGGCACCCTCCTCAGCCGCGGAGCGCCCGCCGCGGGCAGGCTCGTCCCGGTTCGGCGGAGGGGCCGGGCAGGGCCGGTACCGGGAGCCCGTAACCGCAGCGGGGCGGGCTCGGGGCGGCGGCTCCAACGCCCGCCCGGGAGCTGCGGCCGCGGGGCTCAGAGCGCGCTGTGCCCGCTGTGCCCGCGCGTCGGGCGGCCAAAACTCGCCCGCCAGAATCCGACCCATCCTTCCACCGTAAAGATCTCGTGTGCCTGGGAACCGCTTGCCCGCGCGGTTGGTGTGGTTAAATGTGCCTGTGGAAGTTACTTGAGTAACGCAGACTGAGCTCTGCGCTGCCAAAGTGCTCTGGTCTCCATTATAAAACGTGTGGAGTTTTAATTTTTTTTTTTTTTTTCCCCACACACTATATTCAATTCTGGTTTTCAGTCTTCGTTTTTGAGAGAAATACTGTCTTCTGCTCTTAGGCCTGAAATGATATTTTTATGCTAAAGGACAGTGCATAACTCCAGAGGGTGAAGAGATGACTGAAAGGGAGCCTCATCAATATGTATAAATATCTAAAGGGGGGATGGGAGGGGAGCGACAAGCGGATTTTTCCAGGCTCTTCTCTGTGGTGCCAAGCAATGGGATAAGGGATAAAAGGCAGAAAGTGATGCAAAGAAGTTTCACCTGAATATGAGGAGGTTCTTAATGTGAGGGTGACTGAGCCCTGGAACAGATTACCCAGAGATGTTGTGGAGTGTCCCTCACTGGAGATATTCAAAAACCATCTGGACACAATCCAGGTACTCTGGGATAACACTGCGTGAGCAGGGAGACTGGAACAGACCCACTGGGGTCCCTTCCAATCTGCCCAGTTCTGTGACAAATGCTACTTGAAATCTTTTCCCAGAACCTGGAGGCAAAAGCAGAAATCAATCTATCTCTGTCAATACTAAACCAAGGCTGCCATGAATATGAGAACAAGGCAAGGCCAGGATCCCAAACTGCCTGATAACTGTCAGGATTTACAAAAGCAGCACCATTCCAGTGGAGCTGGGTTATCAGCTGTGTCTCTGCTCTGGCACTAGTGTGGTACCCTTGGGCTCCCAGTGGCAATTGGAGGGATGCATCATCAGGTCACCATAGGCAATCCTCACTTTCATGCCATGCTTCAGCTAAGTAATGCCACAGTCAGGGAAACTCCTTCCCTTTGGTCCTTATATGTTGTCCTGACCGTGGGCTCGTTACCTGTGCAGCATCAATTCACACATCAAAGCAAGATATTTCTATTTTTTATTCTAGTTTGCTCCAAGTAGGGAGCTAGGTGGATATGCAAAAAATGCTGGCTCCACAATATTCAAAACTTTACAGTACTTATACATTTCAACAAACAAAGGCAGTATTCATTGGTTACGAATTACGTAATTTGGCTATTAATTGGTGCTCAACCCTGTATTTGCTAGTTGTATCTCTCACTTCTAATGCTCATTAGTCCACAGTGCAATTCTTCCTTCCATTTTGAGTCTGGGTTCCGTTCTGAGTAGGTGGTCAATGGTCAGTGGTCGTGATTGCCCATTGCTGGGATTAACTTTTTCCCACTTACTGCTCAGTTTTGCTGACTTCACTTTTGGCGGCTCTCGTCCAGTCAGCCCATTCATTTTAGGACTGTCTTCTCTTTTCCTTAAAACATAAGATTAGCCAAGCAGACAACATTCACAATGTAGTTGCTTAATCATGATTGCGCAGATATAGCTACTGAATAACAACAAAACAAAAAATTGAGAAGTTTGATTCAGCGCTTGAGGGGCTCGCTATGAATTAGGGAAGAACTGGTCGCCCTCAATTTGATCCCACACCTTCGCAGCACTCCTCGGGCGGGGTGGGGTGGGGTGGGGTGGGGTGGGGTGGGGTGGGGTGGGGTGAGGCGGGGCGCAGCGCCTCCTCCTCCTCCTCCTCCTCCCCTTCCTCCTCCTCCTGCTGCTCCCGCTCCTCCCCGCCCTCCTCTCCCGACATGGCGGCCCCCGCGGAACTCAGCGGGCTGACGGACGAAGCAGCTTACGGCGCCTGCTCGGAGCCGGATGCCGGCACCAAGGTGGGGTGGGCGGGGGTGACGGGCGCACCCCGGGGCTGTGGCGCCCGCTCCTCGCCGGTCACCTCACGGCGCCTCACCGGGCGGACGTGCGGGGCATGGGGGCCGGCATGGGGCCGGGCCGGGTGCCGGCGGGGCAGCCAAGTGTGGCCGGGCACGGAGCTGTGGTGGCGGCCTGTGTGTCGGGCAGCCCGGCGCGTTTCGTGTCGTGGCCAGGGGCGGAGGGGCCGGTCCGGTCCCTGTGAGCCCCTGAACCCCGCGGGGCGCGCTGCCCTGCCTCGGAACGAGCGCTCCGGGGCGCTTCGGCCAAGGCCCTCCCTCCCTCCCAAAAATCCATCTAAAACACCCCAAACCTTTCTTCCTTTTATTAGGAGAACCTTGTAATTTCATATATTTGGGGTTTTTTTCCCGTTACTCCTGTCAACTGTTCTGCCACTCAATTTTTATCCACTTGGTCGTTCACAAGCCTCTTGGTATATAATTACTCTGGGGCTTCGAGAAAATATCCTTACAAAGTCGCGGGCCGGTTTTGCTGCCAAGATATAATCAAGCTTGACAGAAATTCAGTAGCTGTGCCATGAAATAATAAAAATAACGAGCTCAGGAGTCTAGGAGGCTCAATATTGAATATTCATGTGTCTGTTGTGCTTGTGTACGAAGTTCACATATGCCACAGTCCCATAAAAGAATAATATATATAAGGATACCGTTTTTTGATGTATCTAATAGTACATGTTGAATGATACCACTCATGGGATTGTTTATTTGTTTTAAACATTATGTTACAAAGACATATTTATTTAACGCAAATCTGTACATATAGAATCAGGACAGAAGGTTTTATTTAGACTTAACATAGTCCTCTTTATTACTTCTGAGCCTGCTGGTTTTAGAGTCATTACTGACTGGCATCTTTGTTATACCCATAATTCAATTCTGGCTGATGTATAAAGAATAAACCTTTTTTCCCCACAGGATTTCATGTTTCAGCAGACAATGTTAAGAGTAAAGGATCCAAAGAAGTCTTTGGATTTTTATACAAGGGTACTTGGAATGACGTGAGTAGAAATTGTATTCCATGATAAGTTTGGGGTTTTTCTTTTGCTCTTCTGAAAAGAATTATTTTTTGGATGCAATTATACTAATTGGTCTAACTACATAAACAATGCTGGCCCATTGTTATGATGCTTAGTTGGATGGTCTGGCAGTAAGCTGCAGATGCCTAAGCTGCAAAGGAACTAATACTGGCCTTGACTAGAAGTTTCTTTTTTCCTTAAATAGGTCATTAATTATCAGGGTACAGCTTGCTTACTTCCTCTTCACTGAGCCTGCAGCTAACTGGTAAATGTGCTTATCATGAGAAGTCATTGTTAAAAATCTTGAAATTCAGTTTTTTCTGGTAGTTCTCAGAGGTGGCTTATGACAGCTTGGAGTCACATGAGAACAAGGCAATAAAGGGTGAACACAAAGTCCAGGCTCAGGCTTTTGGAGAAGGCTTTTGGGAGGCTGATGCCATGCAGTAGCTTAACACGTTTGTGCTGGGGCTTCTTGTGCCTTCTTAGCATTTAAGTTATTTCAAAACAAAATACTACGTTTTTAAACATCTTGAAATGAGTCCAGGTTAGGTAAAATAAATTACTTCCACTGTAGTGAAAATAAAAATTAAATACCTTGTAAAAAAGAAATTAGATGAATTTTGCATGCCTGTTTGTTCCAGTTAAATGTCCTATGTAAAAACGTATGCTTCATATATTTTTAATTGATTAAATGGTCACATCTGAAAGGGATTTTATCATTATAGCTAGCTATTGAAACTGCAAATATATTTCATCCAAAGGTATGTTTGCTGTGTTCTCAAACATTGTCTGTGACCTTTCTAGAATGATTAAGATTCAAAGCAGATCTTTATATTTCTTGGTGAAATTTGAAAGTATTTAAAGGTTTTCCTGGAAAACACAGTTGAGTAACAGAGTGATAATCTGAAGATGCAAGCCTTCGTACTGACTTGTCTATTCAGTTACTGGTAGTTTGGTTTTTAAACATCTGATTCTTTTAAATTTTGGAGGTTTGTAATGTGTTCTGGAATATTTTTATTTGATAGCTTAAAAATGTAGCTGTTTTAAGGTGCAGATTATAGAAGAGCAAAACTTCACGGAAATAATTTTTCCATAGGGGAAGCATCTTGGTTTATTTGCAAGCTACATGGCTATCCTTTTAAGTTATTATTTCAAAATAATTGTTGCCATTTAGACTGCTTCAAAAATTTGACTTTCCTACTATGAAGTTCTCACTCTATTTCCTGGGATATGAAGATAAAAACGATATCCCGAAAGATAAAGCTGAGAGAACACCTTGGACCTTCTCTAGAAAAGCTACACTTGAACTGACACAGTAAGTATTTACATAAAGAGAGATGACACTTAGCTAACAGTGATTAAACAGTATTAAGGGATAAGTGTAAATCCCATTAAATTGAATAAGAAATGTAATCATTACTGCCGATACATCTTCACTTTCGTACATCCTTACAATATATCCGAGATTGAAAAAGCTCTGAAGGAGGAAGATTAACCTTTCCAAGTATCCAGACTGCTAGGTGAACATTAACATGAAACAGTCCTTGCTATATTTTATATGCATGCTATCTAGGTAAGTAATGTAGGGAAACACAGAGTGGCTAGACCTTTCTTTGGATCCCCAAAGCATCCTAGTAAGGGGTAACTATTGCTTTTGGAATCTCTTCTAAAGAGATATTAAGTCAAAACATATGCTTCCTGTAAACAGGATGATTTGGTTAATGCTACTAATCATTGTAATTGGGCAGAAACAATCTCCCAAGTACTGTTTTACTTGACTCCAGGACCTGCTACCCTCACTTGTTGTTCCTCATTGATGGGTAGATAAACTGATCTGTGCAGCAAAACTTTTCTCTAATCTGAATGAGACAGGAGTATTTCTGACTCATTCAAATGTAGACCCTAAATAACAGTGACAGAATATGAATGTGACTGGATTAGCCCCAAGACCATCTTTTGGAGTCCATGACTAGGGAAGATCTTCATAGTTTAAGGAAGTCAGCCAACAGCTGAAATTCTCTGGTTTCTTAGGAGGAAATGCTTGCCCTCCCCAAGGAAATTGAACATTTATGATTTGTTAATTTTAATGCTTTTCTTCAATATGTAATAATTACTTCTTACAGCAACTGGGGCACTGAAAATGATGACAGTCAGTCTTACCACAACGGCAATTCAGATCCTCGAGGATTTGGTACGTCTTTAGTCTTGTGTTTATAGTTTTTAAGCTTTGAAATAAAATGTACTGACTTGTGGAAAGAAGGGAACTTGCCTTTTTTCCTTTCTCTCTCTTCTTTCAACATGTATACTGTGAAAGACAATAAAATAAATGAATGTGTTTCAGAGTAATCAGCCATAGTCACACTCTTTATCAAGAGTCTAATCCTTTGGCAAGCAAACACATGCTGATTGTAACTACTGAGTGAAGAACAGCAGTTGTGCTTGTGTATTAGATAATCATGGTGGTTACATTGATTTAATTTTGGATTTCTGCTGTATAATCCACTAGTCTCCGATTTTAAGGTAGAAGGACAATTCTGTTTGACTGTAGCACTGAGGATATTATTTGTGTGGCTTGATTTGATACTCTGAGTGCTTGAAAGGTCACTGCTGTGAAATGTTTCACACTTGGTCCAGCCACTTGACATTTAAAGCTCCTGAATTGATTTGTAAGCTCAGTCCTTGCATAGCAGTAGTGTCTGTCTCTGCAAAAACACTAATGATAAACTCCATGTGCTGTTAAACAGAGCAAATACAACAAAATCCCATTATGGAGTTGTGCTTCAAAGAAGAAAATACTGATATAACAGCTTGATTAAAAATCTTATTTTTTCCTACTCTAAATAAAGTTCTTGTCTAAACAACATAAGATATTTCAGCTCTAACATTCCTATTTAAAAGGCATTATCAAAAGACAACTCTTCGAAGAAGAATAATGTTAATCCCAAAAACACTCTTTCTGGAATTTTTTCTTAAGTATAGTCATAGCTTATGTGAACTATAGCATGAAATACTAAACAAGCTTTTTTCACAGAACACTCAGTGATTGTTGTAATGCACTTTGTTCTTTTTTCCTTCTTGCACAGGACACATTGGAATTGCTGTTCCTGATGTCTATAAAGCTTGTAAGAGGTTTGAAGAACTAGGAGTGAAATTTGTGAAGAAACCAGATGATGGTAAGTCTTGATCAGAAATGCAAGTAATTTTTTTCTCTTGGTTTTAATATATCCTGTCTAGGAGATTTTCCTGGAAAGATGGGTAATGTGTTGCTAAGAGTTGCCACTGCTTAGAGGTTTCTAGAACCAGTTATCTCTGCACCCTCTTATAGAGTAGGCAAAACTGGCACTAGATCCATCCCAGTAACAATAGTACATCAGTCTGCTACGTGCCTTCTGTATGCAGCCTGCCTTCAGTAGAATTCACATTCTCTGTTGATGTCATAGTTTACATGTCATGTATAATGTTGCCTAGACTTGTTACAGAATTTACTTTAGCATGGATCAAATTCACATGGCACATCTGCTTGGTTCTTGTCTTAGGAAAATAAGTCAGAAAACATTATAGTTCCCACCCATTTAAACTGACTCATTCTTGACTTTTATAGCTATTTTCATGTAAATCCACCTAACACCTACTATACAACCTACTAGTTATTATATTTTTAACTGTTCTGTCAGCTTTAGTAGAAATAGCCCCATTAGTCTCTATCACAATTGACTTGCATAATGTATAGCACAAATGTCTAGAGAGAATATAAGCAAAGAATGTCTATGTGAAAATACCCCAGAATGCAGAAGTGGTGAGAAGTCTTGCATTTTTCAGCTGAATTCTCTTTCATAAAAACACCTCATGAGATTTTTAGGACTGATGCATTCAAAAGCAGACATGTAATACTAGTAATTGGAAAGAGACTTAAGTGATTTTCATCTTATTCACTGTCTTCTCAGCTGAAGCAAAATAAGAAATATAGCTGAGAACTTAACTTGATTGCTTGAATTAAGAATAGATCTTGGTATTTATAGCATTTTAGAGTTTCTGAGCCTTTTTTAATTTGTTCATTTGTTAAACCCTAAGAGGCTTGAAATCAGAGTTGCTTACTTAGAGCTGTGCAGTGGTAGGAATGAAAGTACATGGAAGAACAAGCATAGAATATAAATGGAGGGAATCACAAGAAAGAACTCTTGAAGCATACAAGGGGTGGGAGAGAGCAAAAGCTCTTGAGAATTCAGAAACAAAATTGATGCAACAAATGCCAAGGAGGAGGAAGTTTTGGGTGTCCACATTGTTTGCAGATCAGGCTGGGTGATCAAGCATGGGGTTTATTTTCCTGCCTTACTGATCAAACATCTATTTTCTCAGTTGTTTTTGTGACTAGAATATATTTAGGAGCTAGGTTGCTTCTGTTACAGTAAATAACTTCATGGAGCAAGTATGACAAGTGTGTGGTTAACACTTCAAAGATAAGATGTTACGCTGTGCTATCCTGATCTACAGTTGAAAACAACTTTTGGGGACCCTGTTTTAAGAAATAATACGTTTTCCAACTAAAATCCATAATAATCCTGTCCTGCATTTCTCTGCTTTTTGACGTGATGCAGAAGTGTACTGTGGACTATGTCAGGCATAAAAATGCTATGGTAAAATTTCAGTGTGGAGTCAGGAATGATGGGAGATGAAAAGGGCAGAGGAGCACCAGATTTCTTACCAGCAAAGCCAGTTAAAGAAAACATACCAAAACGTACTCAAAGCACAAAACTATTTTTATGAGTTTTGGGGATAAACATTTATAGGGGCATATGCAAAAAGCTTCAATCAACAAAAGATGGAATTACACAGTGACTTGTAACTTTACAGTTTTATTGAGAGTAGGATTTACAGTTTTGCATACAGAGATCTAATGCCGAGTAAAAACTAATCTGGATGATTTTAGAATTATCTGTCTAAATTTGAACTAATTGTCAAGCAAAAGGAAAAAAGGAAAAATATTTTTCAAAGTAGTCATATACTCATTTAGAACCTGTCATGTAGTCTTAATTTTTTTTTTTTTTCCTAATAGGTAAAATGAAAGGACTTGCATTTGTTCAGGATCCTGATGGCTACTGGATTGAAATTTTGAATCCTAACCACATGGTGACTCTTACTTAGTTCTAGTGAACTAATATTGTATAAGAGAGGCCCACTTTCAGACTGCTGGAGAAAATCTGTAGCAGTGTTTGTGAAATTTGCTTCATAGAGAGGAATCAGTCACATTCAGAGTCTCTTCCAAAACTACCCCCTGGAACCTCACTTGGATTCTTTTTCTCTTGTCCTGTGATGCCACTGCAAATTGTTTCCAATTAGGAATACTCAATCATTTTCTGGAAGAGCACTTAACACAGATTCTCCTCTTGAACATTCATTATGTTAATATTTCAGTAAACACTGTCAAAAGATACATGACCAGAAACTCACTGCATCTCACACCGATTAGATTTAAATCAGCAACAAGAAATCCTGTGTTGCTATTGATGAACATCAATGAGGAAGGCAAAAAGAAACTTCAGTATATTTTTTTTAATGAAGTCAAAAGATTCTGAAGACTTAATGTCCTGTCTTGTACACTAGAAAATAAAATGTCAAGCTGCTTTTGACTGTATTAGTAGCATGTTACGAAAGTCATAATCTTACTTACATTATTTCAGGCAAAACTCTTTTAAGGAGCAGCCTTAAACAGTCTTGCAGAATTATAGAGGCAATAAATCTGTACAGCAGAAAGAATTCAGTCTTTCAGCTCAGCTTCTGACTGCTGATTGACAGCCAAGAGAGGAGGACTCATAGTTGCTAACTCACCGTGACCCTTGTCTCTTTCAACACTAGGAAGAACTTCCTCATAATTTTTTCAGTAGAAACCTGGGGCTATAGTTGACTTAAATGCTCTGTATATTCTGCCTTAGGAAATTAATAAAAAAGAGTATCTGAAACAACATTTTCCTACCACTAGGTATTTGATCTGCTCTCCCAAAACAAGCGATGGTATGTTCCTGTGAGCGGCAGGAAAACATGTAGCACTTCCATGTGTTACACAAATCATTTGATTTTATGCAGCTTCACATGTTATAAATGGTGTAAATGATGAGTTCGAAAGTTCGAAATCCTTTTTTATTTCCAACAAGGAAAGAAAAATCCTCTGCCTTGTCTTACTCTGGTTTGAGTAGCACCTAACTTCTTTAGTTATGTGGCTATCAAATAATGTGTAATGTAACCAAAGGCTAATGAATAGTGTAATGGCATTGCAGTTCACTTCTCAATAAAGCATTGGTAAAAACTACAAAAAATTTTAAAGCACAATGACCTGTTGCTTTGCTCATTGTTGAATTCAAGATGACTGAAAGGCTCACTGTTTTGCTTTGATGATTCTGTTTTGAATCACTGTTTTCAGCAGTGAAATTTCTAGTGGTCCTTTCCTGTGGACTCTCCAGACCTCGTTGGTCCATCTCTCGTCTGTCAGTTGCCCGGTGCTTTGCTCGCAGCACCAAAGGGAGCTGTGTCACCTACAACCTGGGTGAGGCACGCCTCCACTCCTGCCGTGTGCTGGACACAGAGAGTGGAAGGATCCCAGATGAGCCCCCGTGTGAGAAAAGCTGCGCTTTGAAAAGCCCGTGTCCACAAAGGAGACAGGGTAGTCCTGGGGTTATATTTGAATAAGAGGAGAGAGCCCACTGGGGCACACGCCTGCAGGGCTCTCTCTCGAGGTTTCAGAGGGCACAGCCTCCTTTATAAAGTTCCGGCCACATGTTGCCCTCTTTCTTTCCCCATTTGCTGAGGTATTAGGAGGTACAGCCTTCTCGAACCGCCTACCGCGTATTAACCCCTTAAACACGCTCTTTTCTCCCCAAGTTCAGAAACTCAGGCTTGTGTGGACCCATGTGTCTGTTTCAGGAGTCAAACTGTCTGGGCTCTGTAACAAACCTTCGGCTTGGTTGAGACATTCAGAGCTATTTCAAAGACATTAACACCCATACCCTCACCCATGGAATTATTTGGAAAGACATTAGCACACATCTTTGCTATGGTGTAGTCCAGTGGGTAACTACATAAGTAGGAGCAGGCTATGCTAAAGCTTCTCTGCTTAGTGATCAAACTTTACGGTAAGCATGCTGGCAATCTTGTAGTGACCCTTGATTTTTTATGAGCTTGACAAAGTGTAGACAATAGACTGTGAGGTAATAAAGAGGAAACTAGTACAAAAACACTAGCATCTACAAACCAGTTACAGCAGTATCATGAAATGGGCAAGGTGTGGGTTTGGGTTTCTCTGGGGAAAAAAAAAAGTTACTGCTGCTTGTCATACTGAGAACTAATTTAAACCACTATTTGAAGTCCAAGAATAAACTACTAAAGAAAAACACTTAATGATAAGTCTTTTAACTTGCAACAATTCTAAAATATTTTAGACGTAGAAAAACTTTTGAAATTATTTTATGTTCTCACTGATTACAGGCCACTATTTTTACTTCTTCCAAAGAAGGCTTCTTTTCTGCTAAATAAAAAATGGGATTGAATAGCATGTAGTGCTCTGCCTCTCAGAGGGCTTAAATTTAGATTCATGCAGTGCAGCAGCAGTCACTCTCACGGTTGTGTAGGAACAGGCCCACATTCCCCATTCCCGCTGGGAGAATGCTCTCTTGACGCAGGGAAGGACGCGCACCCAAGGGCAGGAGCTAGGCACGGCGCTACCCAGGAAACAGGGATTTTGAAGCAGCCAAGGAGCAAGCGGCCGGGCGGGGGGAAGGTTAAACAGCTCATGGCTTTCACAGTCGCTGCAGTCGGCAGGTCCGGACGACTGCGATCCATGGGCGGGAGCAGCAAAGCGGAGCGGCAAGGGACCCAGCCTGACGTCACTAAGAAGGCAGCCTGATGCAACGTGAGCTCAGGCGCCGCCGGATGACGTTGGGCGGCGGCGGGGAGGGGGCGAGGAGGCCTCGGCTGCGACACGGCGTTGGACGGTGAGTGAAAGCGGGAGGCGGGAGGGCGCGGCAGCCGGGGCCCGACACGAGCGGGGGCCCGAGCATGCGAGGCCCGAGCCTGCCGGGAGGCTGCTGCCGGTGCGGGTAGGTCGGGCCGGGGTGAGCGACCGCAGTGCGAGGAGGCGCCGTGAGCGTTTGGCGGGGGGGGAGGATTTCACAGGCAGAGCCTTTTTGCGGCGGCGAGGGAGCGGGCGCCGAGCGGGCTGGGGTGCGCCTCCCGGGTGCATCCCGAGCTGGGGCTCGGGGCGGCCCCGGCGGCCCCGGCCGCGACATTGGATCATCGCCGGCTACCGACCCCCCCCCCGCCCGACCGCATAGTCCGCCCTGGCCGGCTTTCCAAGGCGCTGCTGTGGCCAGTAATTCGAATTCTAGAGCTTAAAAAAATGAAGTTCAATATTTTGGCGCTCTAGATGTACTCAGGTTTTCCCTGGTGCTTTGTGTCGTAGGAGTTTAACCACTCTGCAAGTTGCGCATTACGGTGATGATCGTTGAAATACTCTTAACTTAGAAGGACATTATTATCCAGACTTAAAAAGCCCCAAACACCGGATGTAACTGGTTCAGAATCTGCCGGTGTGGTGTCGATTGCCTAGTAATGCTCTTTTTCTGTGTTTTTAAGGACTTCTTAAAGTCCTGTGATGGAATCATTTAAGTTATATGGTGTTTTTATGATTCAATTGAGCCTGCCCAGAGCAGGTGTTTGGTTGTGTCTTCTGTTAAAATCTGTAAAGCAGGTGTGCTTTTGAACTGTTCTCTTGAGAGTTAATCAAAATTACTAAAAAAAAGGCCCAAGAATTTCATGGAAGGCTTTGAAGGATTTTGGTAACACCGCCAACTGATAACATGCATGCTTATAGGAAAGTTACTCTAATACTACATTGATCCTCAAAAACAGAAGACTTTTTTTTCAAAAGCCGGATTTGATTTGCAGAATAGGTGTGGTTACTTTCTAGTTCATGAGACTACTAAAAAGAATTTTTCTACCTTCTCCTTTTTTTCTCTTAAATTTCCTATGCCTAAACAAATGAGAGGAGAGACGAACGACCCTATAAGGAAAAATGATAGATCAAGGTATAATCGTTAGCAAATTAAATACAGTTTATTTCTTGGCAGGTTTGATGGAAGGTTAACAATAAATTATGCTTGTTGAGAGAGACTCACGTGTTGGTTAGTATTAAGCAAGTCAAGCCTATATATTTCTCTGTTTCTAACCTAAGCTTTGGGTGGTCTGTTTAAGAGGGCTTGCAAATAGAACTGCAACTGCCGTGAGTTTTGTAAAAAAAAAACAACCATCAAAACCAAACAGAACCCAAAACTTTAGTAGGCAAGAATCTTGGAGAATTTGTTGTGTAGGAAGAAAGCATGTTTGTGTGATACAGTTGGTATCTACCTGGTTTAATTAGAACACTCATGTGGGAAATGGCGTTTTAGAGGGATTTGGTTCATGCTGTAGCAGAAATTCAGGTGGAGGTTTTGGATATAATGAACTATGGCAACATGTTGCTGTCTTCTATGATGGTTTAAAATATGAACGCTGAAAATTAACTATGATGACTCAAAATCTGAAATATTATGCCTGTATTCTAATGTGTATTTAGAGGGTTTCCGTTCAATTGGAGGTTTTTTCAAGGAATTTATTGTGCACAAAAGTGAATTGAGAAAATACGTATCTCTCCGCGCGTAAGGCTTTGTGCTGATGGTTTCTGAGTGTGATTTCCTGCACTGTGCCAGGA
>CM031859.1:81943978-82177373 GCA_018697195.1 Certhia americana | reverse complement strand
ATATAAAGAGAAACTAGTACAAAAACACTATCATCTACAACCAGTGTACAGCTTATCATGAACGGGCAAGTGTGGGTGTTGGGTTTCTCTGGGGAAAAAAAAAAAGTTACTGCTGCTTTGCACTGAGAACTAATTTAAAACACTATTTGAAGTCCAAGAAGAACACCTGCTAAAGAAAAACACTTATGATAAGTCTTTTAACCTGCAACAATTCTAAAATATTTTAGACCGTAGAAAAACTTTGAATTATTTTAGTCGCATGATTACCAGGCCACTATTTTTACTTCTTCCAAGAGGCTTCTTTTCTCTAAATAAAAATGGAATTGAATACATGTATGCGCTACCTCTCAGAGGGCTTAATTTAGATCATGGCAGTGCAGCGCGTCACTCTCCGTTGTGGTGGGAGACAGGAGCCCCACATTCCCCATTCCCCGCTGGGAGAATGCTCTCTGACGCAGGAAGACACGCACCCAAGGGCAGGAGCTAGGCACTGCGCTACCAGGAAAACCAGGATTTTTGAACGCACCAATGATAAAAAAACAACGTGCCAGGGCTGTGGGGAAGGTTAAACAGCAGTGGGCTTTTCACAGTCGCTGCATGTCCGGCAGTGTCCCGGCCGCCCTGCGCTCCATGGCGGAAGCAGCAACGCGGAGCGGCGGGACCCGCTGACGTCACACGCAGGCCGCTGCGGCCCTCGTTACGTCAGCGGCGCCGCCGATACGTATGGGCGGCGGCGGGTGCGGGGGGGAGGAGGCCTCGGCGCGGCGGGGCCGGTGAGTGCCGCGGGCGGGAGGGGCGGCCGCCGGGGGCCCGAACCGAGCTGGGCCCGAGCCTCCCGGGGCCCGAGCTGCGGGCTGCTGCCGGGTGCGGTTATGGGCGGGCCGGGGGAGCGCGCCGTGCGAGGAATGCGCCGTGCGCGTTGGCGTGGGAGCGATTTCACCGGCATGCCTTTTGCGGCGGCGAGGGAGCGGGCGGCCTAGCGGAGCTGGGTTGGCCTCCCCGGGTGCCTCCCGAGCTGGGGCTCGGTGGCGGCCCCGGCTGCCCCGGTCGCGACCTTGGGCGCATCGCCGGCTCCGTCCGCCGCCCGCCTCGTCCTGCCCCTGGCCGGCTTCTCAAGGCCCTGCTGTGGCCAGCTAATTCGAATTCTGTAGCTTAAAAAAAAATTGAAGTTCAATATTTTGGCGCTCTCGAGGTACTCAGTGTTTTCCCTGGTGCTTTGGTGTCGTAGTAGTTTAACCACTCTGCAAGTTGCGCATTACTGTGATTCGTTGAAATTACTCTTAACTTAGAAGACGTATTATCAGACTTTAAAAAGCCCCAAACAACTCGATGTTAACTTGTTAGCAATCTGCCGGTGGTCTCGCTTGCCTAGTAATGCTCTTTTTCTCGTGTTTTTAAGGACTTTCTTAAAGTCCTGTGCTGGAATCATTTAAGTTATTATGTGTTTTAGGATTCAATTTGAGCCTGCTCACAGAGCAGGTGTATTTGGTGTGTCTTCTGTTACAAATCTGTAAATCAGGTGCTTGAACTGTTCTCTTGAGATATTTAATCAAATTTAGCTAAAAAAAGGCCCCAAGAATTTTCATGAAGGCTTTTGAAGGTATTTTGGTAACACAGGCCAACTTGATAACATGCATTACTTATAGGAAAGTTACTCTCATACTACATTTTGATCCTCAAAAACCGGAAGACTTTTTTTTCAAAAGCCTGGATTTGATTTGCAGAATTAAGGTGTGGTTACTTTCTAGTTCATGAGACTACCTAAAAGTACTTTTTCCTACCTTCTCCTTTGTTCTCTTAAACATATCCCATAAACAAAATTAGAGTGACCCTTATAAGAAAATTGATAGATCAAGGTATCATCTGTTTAGCAAATTAAATACAGTTTATTTTTCCTCCTGGCAGGTTTGATGGGAAGGTTAACTTCTGCTTGTTGAGAGAGACTCACTGTGTTGGTTATGTATTTAAGCAAGTCAAGCCTCTATATTTCTCTGTTTCCTAATCCTAAAGTTTTGGTTTGGTACTTGTTTAAGAAGAGGCTTGCACAATAGAACTGCAACTGCCTTGAGTTTTGTAAAAAAAAAACAACCATCAAAACCCAAACAGAACCCCCAAAACTTTAGCTAGGCAAGAACTCTTGGAGAATTTTGTCTGTGTCAGGAATAAAGCATGTGTGATACAGTTTGTATCTACCTGGTTTAATTAGAACACTCATGTGGGAAAATGGTGTTTTCGGGGATGTTAATGCTTGTAGCAGAAATATCAGGCTGGAGGTTTTGGCTTATAATGAATATGGCAACATGTTGCTATCTTCTATGATGGTTAAAAATATGAACGGTGAAAATTAAACTATGATGACTCAAAATTGAAATACTATTCCTGTATTCTAATGTTTATAGAAGTTTTCCTGTTAAATTGGAGGTTTTTTCAAGAATTTATTTCTGCAAAAAGTTGAATTGAGAAATACGTATCTCTCTCGCTGTCGTAAGGCTTTGTGCTGACGGTTTCTGATGGTGTGTATTTCATGCACTGTTCCAGGAAATGGTCCAGTTGTTGCTGTGCAGCTGGATGTTGCTGAATAGCGTTTCTATGAGCTTGCTGTTCGATCTGTCTCTTGTTCAGAATGGCGAAGAACCCTAATTTCCCAGAAGCGGGGAATCTACCTACAGGCTATGCTCACTGTAGATCTTCAGACAGCTTCACTGGTGAGCGGACCCGATGTGTTTGCTTGAGATTTTAATGTTTTTGTTGTATGCCATTTTAACCAGGTTAATTTTATGTGTGTGTTAATAAGCAATCAGCACTAAGTTCTTTGTACTTAGCTAAACTTATCCCTTCTCTTCTGTGACAGGAAAGTGTCTAAGCGGAACGTGAAATGTTAGCACTACAGCACTTAAGTGACGGGAATGTGTTTGCAGATGAGCAGGGCATAAGTTCCCATATGCTTTGAGTCAAAACATTCTTTTGGTACTGAATTGCTGTTTACAATGCTGTGATTGGATGGTGTGGTTAGTTTCCATTAGTGTTACCATCTGCTTTCCTTTTAATCTTTTCAGAACAGAAGGGTTGGAGATGAGACTTGCAAGTTCTGTGTATTGCACTTACTTGAGCTTTTGTATTCTGTATTTATGAAGTGTGATGGGTTGATTATGTTGTTTCTATTTTTGGTTACAAAGTATCAAAACCTGTTTTTCTCCTTGCAAATTTCACTCAGGTTCAACTTTGTTGTTGTTTCTTAGAAGCAAAAAGGAGCTACTGCAGCTAGGGTCCTGACAGAAGTATTTTCACTCCTGATGTTGAAGTATTTACTGAGAATTTCTGTTTCCTGAGGTTATATTTTTATAAAAAGACAAATGTGTATCCATTGAAAATACAAACCATATGATTTGAACCAGTGGTATGTTTGTACAGCAGTGTTACTCTTACACCTATCATTTTCTGAGCATCTGTGGTAATAGAATTTGAAATGAAAGTAATATTTTGCTGGAATTTATTTACAATATATAAAGTAATTATGAAGTAATGAATTAGAAAGAAATTGAAACACTACTCAAGTGCCATCCAATCAACTGAGAACCAATTTTTAGATAAAAGAGCAGTGTAAAAGAACTACATTTAAGAAAATTCTCTTCGTGTAATTCTGATAAAAGTATTAACTTGCTCAGTACAACTAGAGGATGTAGGAATTAGTTGTTTTAAGCGTATGAAATAATTTGCTCAATGTTTATAATCTAGACTTATTTAATGAAAAAATCAATTCTAGCAATAATCTGTTTACTTGCATTTGTTTCTAAAATTTTGATAGAGCTATCAGTTATGTAAGCATTCTTCACTCATGTTATATAAAATTTTTCTACAAATAATTCATACTAATTCCTTAAATTCAATTTTCTGCACCTGGTAGAAAGACAGCAGTTCCATGTTTCATTGAAGCAGCACGGCTTTTCAGAGTATTCTTGAGTGTTAGCCTAAATGAGGGAGGGATGAGATTGAATGCTGATCTTTCATTGCAACTGAGAGTTGTTTAGAAAGGATATCGTTGCTGTTGTTGCTGCATTTCCTAGATCATGTTTTTGTATCCCATAACATGTTACAGTTTACCTACTGAATAGAAATACAGGGAACTGAAAGCTTGGAGGAGGCTGTTGTTTCTCCAGGCACAGCACGCATTATGTAGCGTTGCATGCTGCCTTATGTCATAAATACTAGGCTACATTTTTCATGTGCTTACTCTTGAAAATGGCCACTAAATCACACATCTTTCAGCGGGGTCAGAGATTTGGTTTGTAGGCCTCAGGACTTAATAAATGCCTTTTCAGATTGTTGCAGTTCTAATGGCGCCTCAAAATCACTGAGAAAAGACTGTGTTGTTTGTTTATATCTGTGTCATGACCAAAGCTGCAGCAGCTGACTCCTGAAGCAGTTAATTATCTCTGAATACCTCCTGGAAATAGGTTATGGTACTGGCAACAGGCTTGTAAATGGCTTGTTCTTTGACTGCCAAGAAGAGAAGCACCTGTATTCTCTGAAAAGGTAATGTTGTTTGATGATGGAAGAAGCCAGAGAGAGCTTCAGGAAGGGTTTTGTCCAAATTCTTAGCAGCATCCGTCTTTTTTTTTTTTTTTAAATCATAAATAGTACTCTCAAATAACAACTAGAAGAAGATGTGTTTAGCTATACAGGGAAGTTGTGAGCTCATAGCAATTTGGCACAATTAAAGAGGTTATTAAGTTTTGCTTCCTCAAACAAGAAATATACAGATCTCTTAAAGCGTTACCTGTATTTGTACCATTAATTAATCCAGCCTAGGAAGATATGAGTTCATCTATTATTTAGTTCTACATTTTGAAGGCAGGACTGTCTCACTGGCCTGCTTTATATGAGAAATCCACAATACAGACGAAATTTGTGTTAGAAATCATATTCAAATTATAATCTTCAATATACTGGTAGTACCCATAGAGCACAGAAAAGGCATGAACAAGGTTTTGTAGAGGTGGCAGTGCCCAACACTTTGGGTTATTCAAGCATTTGAAAGGCGTCCTCAGCTTGCAGCCATCATTCAAGATCTGTAGGTTTACATTTGAAACTGATGGTTTAGAATATTGTACATGGAACCAGCATTTTGGAGAGCATTAAACATCAGAAGAAATTTGCCTTGCTGCTTACACACAGGGCGATATCTGAATTTCTACTTTCACTGCTTGCTGTTGTTCAGCATCTTGATGTTCATAAGGACTGGGCATCCTCAGGTCACTCACAGCTGTTCCTACTTCAGACTTTGCCCTATTATATATACTGATACTTGTTTAGACAGAGGTTTATGTACTCTTGAGAGGGAAGTGTGCCTTTGATTTTATTTGTTTATTTAACCTTAAATAGAAACAATTTCCCTTGAGCTTTTCACCCTATTGGCACATGACAACATCCACGGCTACTGAAAGCAAAGTTAATGTATAGCTGGTGACATTCCCTTGTCTTCACTACTTCAATCTCTCAGTTTAATTCAGACAGTTCCTGTTCTTATTTTTTTAAATACAAGAGTGGATTCAGGAAACAAGGAAGTAGAATGTAGTAAAAAAGTTGAAATAAAAACAATTGTAAAATTAAAATGTGCCAATATTTGTACATGGATGAAGTATAAATCAGCTTCCCTAATCAATAAATATTTAAACTAGCAGAAGAGAGATTGTAATACAGAGTTCCTTGATGATGTGTAATTCACGTGTAGTTGGTTAGCCTGACTACTGCAAATGAAGATCAACAGCAATTATGGGTGTGGTATGGAACTCTTCAAGGAGTATGAGACCTGATGTTGCAGCTGAGTAACAAATAACAAATACATCTTTTTGTATCCTCCCTCAGTGTAATAAAAAGTTTTCTATTGTGAGGACATTTCAATTTTAGCATTGTCTAAACTCTCAAACAATTATGTTATGGTGAGTATTGGTGGTTCAAACAGATGTTGCTGGGCTGATGTAAGTTCATCTTGCTTGTTTGAAAGTAAATCTTACTGGAAGTATATGTAGCATAAATCTAAATTGTCTTAACTTATTGTAAATTAAGCAGTGCAAGTGGAAGAAATAGTCTGTTATTATGAAAACCTGAAAATTAATTTGCTTTCATGTCAGGATAGAAGAATGTCTGTACAGTGCTCTGTGTTCCCATGGTTAGGCTGCCTCCAGTATCTTGGCCAGTGTTGCTGTTTCTGTGCAGTAGTAGCTACGCTGGCACACAGCTTCTAATTCGAGTAGCTGAGACAGCTAGTGGAAACCTGGGGGTTTTTCCCATTTGTGCTGTGGTATATTATTGATTTAGTGTGCTGTATTTTTCTTAGATTTTATTTTCTATTTCTATCACTTTTTTAGTTTCATTTGAAGTTCTTTGGGACTGTTACCACAGTACCTTGATTTTGCGTAAAGCATTTTCATGTGTGAAAGTGGAAATAATAATTAATCCAACGTGCATCTGTTTGGGGTTTTTTTACATATTTTCTCATAGTATTTTTACAGCAGAACCTTAAAGTGTATTTCTGTCATCATTATTTGACTTGAAAGATTTATGTGTTGGGTGTGTGCAAGGTATGGCCTCATCATTTTCTTTGTTCTTGTGTTACACCACCTTTCTTCAGCACTAGGTATCTGCCCATTTTGAAAAGTGGCTAGTAACTGGAGCAGGGAAGATATCTCTGAAGATATGGATGGTCATTATCTGAAAATACCAGCCTCTTTTTTAAAGGAATGTAAACCCAAGTATAATAGTAGAAGCCAATACAGAACCTAAATTTGCTTTTGGATGCTCTTGCCACTGAGACTACAGAAAGCCTGTTGTCAAAATAAAGCAAAACCATTAAAAGCTAAAAACCTGTTGTGAATGAAGAAGAAACAAAAGAATTCCATAGAAGATGTGACTAACACATTTATCTGTATTGTACATTAGTGGGCAATCTCCTAATTTTATGACTGAGAGGTATTTTCCATATATATATGTATATGTGTATGTATATATATGTGAGGGAACAAAAAATCACCAAGAAAACTGAGTGTAAAGAATAAGAAGATTGAACTGTACATTGTAAAGCTTTTCTTCCTGGCAGACTTCGTTATTTATTAAAAGTTATCCTGATTGTTTATTTTCTCCTAATTCTGATAAGTTGACTAGAAACCTGCAAAAACAGTTTTTACTTTTCACTGATTCTAATACAGACCGGAGAGTTAAGACTAAGCTAATTGTTCACATTTCTTCTTTCTATTTTGTGTGTGTTCATTTTAATTCAGCTTTGTAATGGTAATGTGATGTAAAATAGTTTACTTTTTAATTCCCTTTGTTGGAAACCTTTTCTTTTAAGTAAATGGGTTGACTGAATAACAAGGTGACAATTCTCTGAAACACTTAGCTAAATTGTTGGTGCCAGCTGTGTTGAGTCTGGTTGAAAGTGAACTTTCATAGAAAACCTCTTGGTTTGCTTATGATTACTTAATTAGTCACTTTTTAGTTATTGCAATCATGCTTGCCATTCTTAAATAGAAAACCTCTTGGTTTACTTATGATTACTTAATTAGTCACTTTTTAGTTATTGCAGTTATGCTTGCTATTCTTAATATTTTTGCCCTGTATAATACTGCTTGTTCTCTTTGTCCTTTAGGCTACCAGTATCACCATCCCTCCAAGATGAGTAACAGCCATCCGCTTCGTCCGTACACAGCTGTGGGGGAGATCGACCACGTTCACATTCTGTCAGAGCATATTGGTGCTCTGATGAACGGGGAAGAGTACAGTGACGTTACCTTTATTGTGGAAAAGAAGCGTTTTCCAGCACACAGAGTGATCCTGGCTGCTAGATGCCATTATTTCAGGTGAAGTAAGGCTTTTTGTCAGGCTCACAGGAAATGTTTATGTAGATGAGATAAACATTTTCTCTGTGTGAACTTTTCAGGATGTAATCATCTGTCCGTTGAATGTGACCTTTTCTGTGTGAATGTTTCCCAGCACATCAAATCATTGTGTTCAAATAGAAAAAGATAAATACCATGTCACAGTGTTATTCTTTTGACCTTCATTAAATTGGATTTTGAAGGTATTTTTCACAGATTCAAGGGAAAGAGAACTTGAGAACAGGAAAGTATTACTGCATAGTTGTTTTGATTTCTCGGAGTATAAATGGTGTGTTTCTGTGGAATATACTCAGATAACAAGTTTTGTTTTGATGATTTAGATGAATTGGAATTGAGAAGAGGTTTGGCTGACACAGACTAGAATATCTGTTTTAAAACTAGGAATAATACTAATCCAACTCATTTTTATAAGAGCTGGGCATTTTTCAGTAGAAATACATTTAATATTCTAGTGAATTTTGGCAGAAGGATAAGCTACTAACTAAACTAAACTCTCTTCCTTGTAGAGCATTATTGTATGGAGGAATGAGAGAATCTCAGCCTGAAGCAGAAATTCCTCTTCAGGACACCACTGCAGAAGCATTTACCATGCTGTTGAAATATATTTACACTGGTCGTGCTACACTACGAGATGAGAAAGAAGAGGTTCTTCTTGACTTCCTAAGCCTAGCACATAAATATGGATTCCCAGAACTGGAGGATTCCACGTCTGAGTACCTTTGCACAATACTTAATATTCAGAATGTCTGTATGACTTTTGATGTTGCCAGTCTTTATTCTCTTCCCAAATTAACTTTCATGTGCTGTATGTTCATGGATAGAAATGCCCAAGAGGTGCTCTCCAGTGAAGGCTTCCTGTCACTTTCTAAGGTATATCTTTTGTTTGCACTTTTTTTCCCCAGGAGAGTTAATTTTAATGAGAATACAATTTTGTGATAAAATGCTAGTGGGGGCACCAATTGAAAACTTGTGTTAGCTCATAGTTATTTTATACTTGTGAAACTGACAGTTGGAAATGTTCAAGACAATCTGAACTGAAAATTTTGGCCATCTGTTGTGCATTTTTTAGGTATTGACCAGTCAGTATAGCTAAATATAGTATATCTAATGGAGTGTTCTAAAAGATGGCAGCAGGCAATCTAATTTTAATTTGTCTTATTTCATCTGTTCCTGCTATAATATAATTTGGCTTCTGAATGCTGCAGAGGGGAAGTCAAATATAGACTTGAATATGACAGGACATACTTTGTTCTATTAATTCCTTCATATAGGCTTCATCACTGATGGGTGATTTTCTGCTGGGTAAAATAAAGCATTCTGGAGATTACTGTGATTTATATTGCTGATTGTCATCATGTTATAAACTTGCAGAATATGGTGGTTTGGTTTTTTTCTGTGTTGTTTTTTTTTGTTAGATGATAAATATTTGTTGCTGAGTCAAGCTGTTCTATGAAGTTGAAATTTTGCACTTACTCTGGAGAGGTTGTGGACTGGGCATAATTCAAGTAGTGTTCACATAAAGCAGCAGGTCACCTTGAATGAATTATGCTTTAATTGGGGGGTTTTAAAGTGCTTTTCCTTAGGAGAAAAGCTGTGAAGGGTCTACTCCTTGAATAAGTGCATGACACTGCTGTAAATTACTCATTGTATAAAGAAAATAGATTTTTTTTTTCTCTCTCTGTACTTTGTCATGTGCAGTTTGTTAAATCCGAGCTCTGAGAGCATATTACCAATAAAGAAATGAGCAAACATCATTTATCAGGAAGTGCACTCTTTGAGGTGTTTGACATAGCCAGTCCTCGTATATATGAGAGATCTTTCCTTTTTCTAGGCAAGTGCCTGATGATTCTGCTGGCTAAGTGAAAATGAAAAAGCTGATGATTAAAATATTGATTATTTTTGTTCTCATTTTGGAATCAGTGGGTTTTCTGCATGAATAAGAGCCACTGTAGTTTTTACCTGGTGATTCTTAGTTGGTACCAAAAGACAGAGAGAAAGATTGTGACAGGGTAGAAATCCCAAGTAGTTAGAAATGGTTAAAAAAAGTGATTCCAAGCAACACTTTTTTTTCTCATCAGTACCCTTATAGCAATCTAAATTCAAAGGAATATTTTAAAGTATACTGCAAGTCCCTGAATACCTTGTAATATTCAAAACTAAATTTGAACTACTCAATTATATTGATTTGATTAGTTCTCTACATTTCAGTTTCTTCTAGTGATTTTGTAATATTGCCTATTATTTTGGTCATGGATTCTGTAATTCTTGCATAACTAAAACAAGATGCAATTTCAGGGATCCACCCCTTTAGAGATTATTTTTAACAGCTACAAGTTAAAGTATCATTAATTTTTGCCTTATTTGAATTTCTGTTGATTACAGAAATAAAATTCAATTTCATTTCTGTTTATTTAGGGGGTATATTTTTTTATTCTTATTTCTTTTTTCCAGGCTGCTCTTCTGAGTATTGTACTGAGAGACTCATTTGCAGCTCCTGAAAAGGACATTTTTCAAGCTTTGATGAACTGGTGTAAACATAACCCCAAGGAAAACCATGCTGAAATCATGCAAGCAGTACGTTTGCCACTAATGAGTCTAACTGAACTACTGAATGTTGTAAGACCTTCTGGATTGTTGTCACCTGATGCCATCCTAGATGCCATTAAGATCCGTTCTGAGAGTCGAGACATGGACCTCAACTACAGGGGCATGTTAAGTAAGCATCAGGTCTTTTGTTTGTTTCCTTCTCATTTAGTGACTGTGGTTGTCTGGAGGATATGGTTAATTTGGGTTTTCATCTATTACTGTGTGTTATGAAAGGTTTGCAGTATGAAACATCTTGTTATGTAACTGTTCATGCCATTTTTATTTCTCGATATTAGTCAATTATTTTCTTGCTTTCTATCTCAGATATTGCTCAAACATGCTCAAACATACCATTTTCCTAGAGGAAGTGGTGATTTAATAGAAAAAGTTTTACAAAAGTCATTGAAAATAAAAATGAACCAGCTGTGAGATATATGATACTTAAATGGTTTTATGTTGACAGTGTCTCGTTTTCTACTTCAGAAACATTTTTATAATTTCACCACTACTTACGACTTTTCTCTTGCTCTTACATGCTTGTCTAAATAGCTTAAGTCTCTGAAGTCATTTTAATGGAAGCCTAAAAAGGTGTAAGAAGCCTTGTGTTTGATTTTTTTCAGTGCTCTCTGTTAATTCAACAAGAGTATCTAACACTCAAGGTTTAAAAAGATACTGTTAGCCATTTAATGTGTGAATTTGACCCACAGAAAAGAAAAAGTTAAATGTTCTCTAAGAGTCTGCACTGTATTCTCAGTCATGCATGATGAGCTTCGAAAATTACTGCTCTTAGAATTGCATATTCTCTTTGTTCTCCCTTAGAAGTTATTAATATTTAAACATATGAGTTTAATATTAGGATATTGTAAAAGTCTTGTCATGCAAGACATTCTGTTGACACTGCAGTAGATAAATTTGAATAAGTCAAATGATCTTTTCTGGCTTCTTTTCCTTGATATTTATCTCCACAATAAAACTAAACTAGTCAGAGCTTTTTGGGGAGTGGAATTTCTTTGTTGTTTTAGTACTCATTCAGGATCTTGGAACTTCTGTTTGTGGAAATATTGATGACCACTTACCACTTCAAATTCTGTTCTTTATATGTCTTTTTTTTAGCACCCTGTTAAAATTCATACTTCTATTGTCTACCTGCCTGAAAAGTTTGGGGTAGCTTTTCATCATTTAGTTTTCAGATCATATTTTCTAGAATCTCTCCTGAAACAGGGCTATTAAAAATATTTTTTGAAGAGGCTAGTTTACAGAGTATTGTTCTGTAGTTGAAGTTAGGGATCATTATTCAGTTAGCTTGAAGGAAGCTATTCCTAGGACACAGGCTTATTACTGTGAAAGGGTGGCATAAAAAGCTTACTTTTCCATGAGAGTTCAAAGCTCAAGTAGCCAGAAGTTTCCCATTTCACTTGAGTTCATTTATCTTTGCAAGGTATGGAGGCTTGTAAAGCTGTCGAAGGAGGATATGTGGCTTTACTGCTGTATAGACCACTCTGCAAATTGAGGAGGCATCTTGAACATTTGATACACATCTTGTACATTTGAGGATTTTTCATTTAAAGGAAAAAAACCCAATGAAACCCAAGCTAAAAGCAAACAACAGTTGACAAATGCAACAAAACTCTGTAAAATCATCACAGGGACTGAGAATATAGCTGCTACATAATAGTAAATTACCACAGCTTTATTACCATAAAACCATGTAGGAGATACCTAATAAAATTGAAGAAGCTAAATTTTTTTAACACCTCTTCTTTACCTTCTTTTCTTTCTCCTTTTTTTTTCTTTTTTTTTTTTCTTTTTCTTTTTTTTTGTCCTAGAGCATGTGTTTGTGGCCAAGAAAGGATATTAGAAATAAATCTTTCGTCTGACCTAAACAGAGTTGATGTTCAGAACATCTAATTTGAAGTATGAGAGTGTAAAATTTAAGCAATTATTTCCTTTTCTTCTTAGTACCAGGGGAGAATATTGCAACAATGAAGTATGGAGCACAAGTTGTAAAAGGGGAGCTGAAGTCTGCTCTGTTGGATGGAGATACTCAGAACTATGACCTGGATCATGGATTCTCTCGACACCCGATCAATGATGACTGCCGGTCTGGAATTGAGATTAAATTAGGGCAGCCCTCAATAATCAACCACATACGAATTCTCCTGTGGGACAGAGACAGTCGGTAGGTGCCAAGGTGACATAAAAAGGGAAAGTAATGCATTTTGTACTGGAGATAATGTAGCAGTGCAAACTGTAAGTATTTTATGGAAATGGCATGATAGTGTTGGAGATGACAATTGCAATGTTTATTTGTAAACAACCTGAATTTTAAATGTAATTTTGGTTGCTTACACACCAGATCATATTTAGAGATGTTAAACTACCTTAAAGTATTTGAATATTTTTTACATGTTTGCATTTCAAACACTTAAAGATTTTTTTTTGTTCCAATTTTTTCAATATATCAAAATTGTTAAGAAATGGCACACTTTGACAATAAGATTGGACTTGATCTTGGAGGTCCAGCCTAAATGATTCTGTGATTCTGTAATTCAGAGGTAATAAAATTTATTTAGAATGTGAATTACCAACTGACTACAGCAGTTATTAGAAGTCACTTCATGGTTAGACTGCTGAAATATGAATTTTCATAGATGTTGTAGCCAGTTGTTACTGAGCTGCTTTAGGTTATTATGGAATGCATGAAAATTCAGATTAGGTTCATCGGAAGAATTGAGAGGCTGCTGAATTAGAAAGATTGCAAGGTTCTTTTCATCTGACAAATTTAATATATTAATTTCTTAACTTGCCGTAAAAAAGATCTTACAGTTTAATAGATAGCTCTGCAGGTATTCATAAGCTGTTAAAAACAATAAAACAAGCTACTTATATTATTGTATACCTTATTATGTTTCTGAAAAAGGATTAATTTTATTTTATTCCCATACAGTTTTCCATTGCAGAACAGTTGCATTTTGCTCTTTTAGCTAAGCTGTGTTATTCTAGAACAGGGTATATAAAAGTTTTAGTCAGGGTGGGTGTTTTTATAAATTTTAATCAATTTTGAAGTATGAGTTAGTAATAATTCAAACCCAATTTCATTAATTTTAGCTATTTAACTGTTTCAAGGAAGTTCTCCTACTTCAGTTCAACTGAAATTTGTTTCACTTCCATTTCTTTTGTAAAGATCAAAAAATGGATCTTTGAAGATATAAGGAACCGCTTCATATAATATTATACTAATTGTGCCAGAAGCTCAACCAAATTTATGAACCAATTATCAACCAGCTTTATAAAATCTGGAACAGTATTAGAGATATATTAATAATGAGTTCTCTAGCAATTTTTAGAGAACTCGTATAACTGGTAAAATGCCTGTCATCTGCAGGGCATAAATTTTCAGCTGGTGAAACTTAGGGAAAAAATGTTCTCCTTGGGACAACTTACGAAGTTATCTGTTGCTTGATGTCCTGTGCACTTCATCAGAAAATTGTGGAACAAGCTATTATTGCTGGCAGAATATCTGACAAGGTGGATCTCCAGAGATTTTTGTCTTCATAAAATACTGAGGGCTCAATGATTTAAGATTTAGTTTCTGTGTCATGCTGATTTTTTGGTTGTTTTTTGGTTTTTTGTTTTTTTTTTTTTTTTTTAAATCATCGTGGTTTCTGTGGAAAGTTTGCTATTGGGCTTGCTTTTGCTTCCCAACAGGTATAGTACTGGAATTAGCACTATCTGTCCTGTTCAAGGCCAGGAGTTGGGCTTAGAAGAAAACCCTTAGGATGATCAAAATCAGAATATTCTGTGATTCTGTGTTCCATGAATTGTCAAGCTCTTTTCCCTTCAGTAACTCAGCTGTCTAAGATAAATGAAAATGGAGGCATTTGGAGTACTTTATCTATTTGTGTCCTCCTCAGTATAAAATACTGACTTTCAGGAGTGAGTTTAGTGGGCACCAGGATGAAGGCTTGAACACATGAAACTGCTGTTTTAAGATGAGCAGGCTTAGAAGGGAGAATTTGTTGCTCTCCTCACCTGTTCAGTGGAAGTATAGAGAATACAGGAGCAGAGTTCTCTTGCAGCTGTGTGCTGGGAGTGGAAAGAGCAATGGACACAAGCAAGAAGATAAATTCATATTAAATATTAGGAAAACAATTTACAATGGGGTAGTTGAACTTGGGAAGAGTTTGGCCAGAGAGGTGTGGAGAAATTCACCAGCCAAGATCTTAAGGAACTTGCTCTGAGATTGTCCTTGCTTTTTGTAGAGGTCTCTTCCTTTCTAAAGTCTTTGTCTGTCAATTGCTGGCCACTAAACTGCTTCTTTCTCATGGGATACACGAATAATACCTTCTAAAGAAGTGTTTTAGCACCTGTACAGACATGTACAGATCTGTACAGCATGATTGCTTCTTGTTGAACAATTTTTTAAACTACTCTGTTCATTTTAACTGTCTGTGTGAAGCTGTGGTCTATTGGATATTCTTAACAGAAACAAATGCAAACTAACAAGTGGTGTTTTACATCTCTGGTTAAGAGGTGCTAACAGCTGAATCTTAGCTGTAAAAGTGCCAGGAGGAGTATCTATCCAAACTGCCTCTGCAAATACAATGCTGTCCAGCCTTAAGAAAAATTAAAGGCATGCTATTGTGTATGATAATGGAACTGCATTTTTGAGGTAGTATTTCTTGGTTTGGTATCTTCAGAAACCAAAAAATAGCACGTTGTATATGGGTTACAAATATATGTTAGTTAGCAATGATGATGTGAGAACCTCTAAATTTTTGGGGCACAGAGGACTGTCAGTAACTTTTGTATACAAACTGCTCAAACTCTTAAAACTTTGGGGCCTAGTTTGGTCAAATACACCTATGTTAGTATTAGTAATATTGCTAACACTTTCTGTTTATGTGGGTTGTAAATATTACACATCTGATTGGTGTGAATGTGAAAGTTGGTTATACAATTGACATTTAAAGACTCAGCCTTGCATTTCCTAGGTATTAACAACTATCTAACATTATAAGGATTTTCAGCAATATCATTTTAAGTATATACTCTTATAAGTCCTTGGGAAAATTGGAAATATTAACAAAGGCATTAATGTTTAGTAGGAAATGCTTGTGTAGTACTCTTTTTAAGCAACTCCTCTTTAGAAATCAGTATGGAAAGATTTTTAGTGCTGACATGGTGCTGTTGAAATGCCTGTAAATGTTGCGGACAAGTACCTTAAGAGAAAGAAAACACTCTGAAACATATATTCAGTGACTTGCAGTTCCACAACTGAAATTTCTACTTTATTCTAAGTGTTAAGGTCACGGATATAATGACTTTTAATTTGTAGTTTGGGTTTGCCTTTTTTAACAGTAAGCTGTAAGGTAAACATAGCTGATAAGCAAGAGGAAGACACAGATTCTGTTAGTGGCCTTTTTATTTTTCATATGGTAATTTTGGAGTGTAGAAGGAAGTAAAAACAGGCTCAGTGATGTATCATAAAGAACTGAAAGGGTCTTTAAAGAACTAAACTAGGAAGAATCTAAAGAACTGAAGAGCAACATCAGTGAAAATGGGCATAAAGTAAATTTGCTTTTTCCAAGTGAGGAGTTTGAATTTTCATTTTTGATCTAGTAATTATTTTTCATTTTTTCTTTATTGATTTGGCAGTAGAAATGGTACCGTATCACTGGTGGTTTAGTTTTATTCCACGAGGAAGGAATACAAGTGATAATTTTTATGACAGAATCTAAAGTCTCCATTTTTTGAGGCATACTAGTCTGATCTAATGACTGTAGATTGTGAGTGTGTGGATGTTTTAAATCACTCTAAAAATAAATCTCAATTGTGAGAGTTTTTTCAAAGCTATTTTGAAAATATCTGGGATCTGGATAAGAGCAAACAGTTTTCTTTTCTACAAAACTGAAAATCCAGAAGTCAGTGTAAAATTTAATACCTAAAATTTGTCAACTTGTATTTTAACCAGTGTTCTTTTACATTCCTTAGGTCTTATTCCTACTACATTGAGGTGTCCATGGATGAGTTGGACTGGATCCGGGTTATCGATCACTCTAAATATCTCTGTCGGTCCTGGCAGAACCTGTATTTTCCTGCCCGTGTCTGCAGGTTAGTAATAATCATCATCATAATAATCATATCAAAATAATCATCAGTGTAATAATATACAGTGGCTGACATTAAAGAATGTAGGCATCAGAATAAGTTGCTGGATTTTGCTACTTCGTTATGTATTTCTGAAAATGTTTTATAGCTCGGCTTTTACTACCTATGCTAAAAAGAAGTTTATCAGTTTATCTTAGTTTATGTAGTTTTATATTAGTTTATCTTATTATTTTCTAGTATTAATGTAGTTGATGCAATGCAGGTGTCTAGTTTGAAACTTCTGTTTTTTCCATATCTACATATCTCCTCCTCCTTTTTTTCACTCAGTAGTAAACATCATTCTTTGACTGCCTAAATGCACTTCCATACTTACTATAGAACTTGAAAATGTATTTTTATGTATTATGTATTTTCTACTGATGCACTGTTTTAAATAGTTGTGAAATGGAGAAAGGGGAAAGTTAGGACTAAGGAGCTTTGAGGAATGCCTCTGATGTGCAGTTTTGGGTGCCACAATATAAGAAAGATATTAAAATTATTAGAGAGGATCCAAAAGAGAGCAATGAAGATGATGAAGGACCTTGAGAGGAAGCTGTATGATGAGCAGCTGAGGGCACTTGGTCTGTTCAGCCTGGAGAAGAGGAGAATAAGGGGAGACCCCACTGCAGTTACACCTTCCTCATGAAGGGAAGAGGAGGGGCCGGCACTGATCTCTCTGTGGTACCCAGTGACAGGACCTGAGGGAGTGGCCTGAGTGGTTTCAGGGGAGGTTTAGGTTGGATATTAAAAAAAGGTTCTTCACTCAGATTTCCAGTTGGGCACTGGAACAGGCTCCCCAGGGAAATGGTCACAGCACCAGCCTGACAGAGTTCAGGAAGTGTTTGGACAATACTCTTGGGTGCATGGTGTGACTCTTGGGGATGGTGCTGTGCTGGGCCAGGACAGTGATCCTTTGTGGGTCCCTTCACATCAGTGCATTCTGAGATTCTGCCGTTCTGTGAAAATGGCTAGTTGGGTTCAAATGTTGTTGAAGTGAGGGTGGTTTTTGGCTGTAGGTGTTGGGAATTCTGCAAGAAGCTGATAATCATATTGAAGCAGTCTTATTCAAAAACTGAATTGAGCTCGTTTGTAGGGAGGATCCAACCTGTAGATACAACAGATGCTATCATCATTAGGTTTTGTGTCATAGACCCTGAGAGGAAATGACCTGTATTGTAATAATTATTCTGTAGACATAAATTTTTTAATTGGCATAGCGGGTCTTGGAATCTCCATGGAGAGAAGTGCTTTCTTTTTCCTAAGGAAGTCCTGCTCTTTTCTGTAAATATATGTTCCTCATTATCATAGCCACAAAATGGTAGGGAATTTCTTGTAGGGGCAACTTGTTTGAAGAGCTAGTGGAAGAGCTAAAGAGAAAGTCATGTAGCAGCATAAATTTATGAACACTTACTGTTAAGGAGCAGTAACCTTAAGCCAAAATAATAATTAAGGATAGTTTGGATAAGGTTGTTCTGTAATCGTTATTTACATCAGTGAATTGAAGCCTATGTTATAGTAAGAATGAATTTGCTGGTCAAAAATAGCTGTAATTTACTGTTCTTTTATGTATTTTTTCCCTGTCTGTAGGAAGAAGAGGCTATTTAAAAAGTAGAGATGTAAAATTGCTGAGGAGTTCACATTAAGAACTTTTAATTTAATTATATTAATATGAATAGTTAGGCATTACTTAAAGGTTGACTCTCCTTTGGTCAGGAATTTTGATCAAATTCCCTCCAGGAGAGAGGCTTTGAACAGGGGAGGCTATGTACACATAGATATTAGAGACTTACTTATCTGTCTTTTAATCGATATTCTGTTCAGAAAGAAGTAAGCAAGGATTACTAAACTTTTGTCTCCAATTTCAGTGTTTTGTGATAATGTATTTAAAGTAGTTCTGTTCATGTGAATGAGTTAAATTAGATATTTCTAGTATACTAACATACACAAAACAGAAATCCTAATATACATGGCATTTTCTTGTCACCTAAAAAAGAGGTGTTCTTCAGTCTTGTGAGCACAGATTTAAAATAGGAGCTAATATGAGATTGTCAGAATGTATTCTTTTCATATTTGATACTCTGTTTCACGGGCATGTTGTACATGCTTATCAAGGGGCAGATATGTTTTATGCATTTTATATGCTCTGTTTTGCTCAATGCTGCTTCTGTTGTATAGTCTTGTTTTAGTGTCACAAGTCCCAGTGCCAGAATTTTCCTGGACAACAGTAGAGAGGAATGGAGGCATCATGTTATGTTCTGTCTTCTTGCCATTAGTTTTGGTATTTTACTCTTTTTGTGTTATTATTTGAATGCATTTTTAGTAGATAATCATGGACTGAATGCCTTACCAGGAAGAGTTTCAGATAGATGGTGTTTTGGGGGTTTTTTTAAATTTAAAAAAAATTTATTTTAGCTTGAAGTGCTTTATGAGGTCACTGTGTAAGATGTCATTTTGGGGTGCAACCAAGAATTGAAGAGTGGAGTTACTGTCTGGGAGTATTGTATTTGCATGCCTTTTTCCAAAGTGAGGAGTAGAACATGCCAGATTCTGTATGGCCAGTTGTCTGATACACTAGAGCAATTGTTCAAACATAGGTTATAAACAGGTTATAAGCCCTGCAACTTTAGGCAAGGTTAGTTGCCTTTTTGAGTTACCTTTCACATAAATATTAGTTGTAAAAGGTGAGAGCTGTCAACATCTGAATTGATATGTTCATTTAAGTTTTAAGAAGCTACTCAGACGTTTCCATGGGCATAAAAATTGATGGAGTGTGTCTTTTATTTGCGCGTATGCAGGCTGAGGGTTTTGTTTGTCCTTTTGAAAACCTGTAACTTTCTTCTTAAGCAAATCTATCCATGTTCAATTCTACAATCAATGGCTTTTTCACACAAGCTAGTTGAAAAAATGCAACCTTCTGGCCATTAGTTGTTAAATAAAATAAATAATTTATACCATAGTGAATTTCTATTTGGCAAAGCACATATCAAACCGTCCAAACTGATTAAGCAAAGTCAAGTAATGTGATAAGATTATTTACACTTGGCTTCTTTCTGTTGCTTATATGCTCCAGTCTTTTATATGCTCAGAGTAAGTTTTGCCAGCCATAACCTCTGTTAGATTAATATGTGAAAAGAATGGAAAGGCAGTAAATGAAGACTGAAATTCTAGAATGAAAAGAAGATGAGAAGATTGTTTGTGCTTTCTCACACACATCAGATCATTTGTTATTTGTAGGATGTAATTCCTGATTTAGATATAGGCTAATTTATACAAAGCTTAGTATAACAAATAAAATGGTGTTGCTGTATTTAGAGGAGTTTTAGTTAAAGGAAAATGTTGAGTATAACATATGGGGGTTTTATTGACATGATTGCTTTAGACTTTTAATTTTTGCTTTAAATGCTTTTTGAATTCATTATTCTACCATCTTTGAAAAAGCAAACAAGAGAGAGCGTGATTACAGGGTATTTTTTTCCCCCTGGTTTTTTTCAATAAGATAGTGCATTTTTTTAGAATTTCTTGTGGTCCTGTGTTCTTTGTTTGCACTTTTATAGCAACTTTCATGTAAGCTGGAAACTCCTTAAAGGGAAGACAGGACACAGAAAATGTTCATGTAATCAGCTTCCTGTGGAAGTTAGGAACAAGTGTCAGGTTCATAGTTAATCCATCTTCCTCTTGTAGCAGTGAATGTTAAGACCACTAAAGGGCTTTGAACAGGAAATGCTGCTTTCTGTTTTATCTTTCCCACTTTTTTCATCCTTTCATTTTTGTTTTGCGACTTTATCTTTTTACTTCGTCCTCAGCCACAATATTTGAAGAACTACATTAAAAGAATTACAAGAAAATGAAAAATTTTGAGGTTTCATAATAAGGCAAATCTAGCCACAAGGTGTCACTACAATGAAAGTTTAAAAGACTTAATTTCTTTCTGTTTACACTCCTTTAATGAAGTGTTTTTCCTACTGTGTGCTTTTTTTGTGTATTAAACTTCCCAGATATATGAAATCATTCTGGTTTGCTGTTTATGCTGTAGAGGGAGCAAGTAAAGAGTTAGTACATAAAATCAAAAGGAAACCTTCAATTCATTTTCCATCTTTAGTCTGGCTCTGGATGATTCTGTGTTTTGGCTGGGGAAGTATTTCCCTGATCAGACCGATTTATAGTCTGAAATCAATGTTATTTTGTTGGTAATACCAACATTCAAAAACATTTTGAAAGGGTAAAGAGATTAGTTTTTGCTTATATTTGCTATTATTGTCTTAGCTCTTTTTGTGTTTATAATAATGTGATTTGTCAAAAGGAAATACTAATTATTAATGCATAAACATTTGCCCTAAAATATGTTTCTATTAAGAGAACTGATAGATGCCTGTAGAATCATGCTGTAAATGTGGGAAATTATTTAAGCATATTCTTTTTCCTGTTTTTTGAAATCTGCTTTAAGCTGAAAAATCTTGAGGTTTTCTAATGCTAGTGTGTTGAATTAATAGTGATATAAGTGCTCTGTGTTTCCCTTAAAGCACTTGGCTGCTATAGAAAGTGTGGCATTAGAATTATTTTACTTTAGAAGGTGTATTTGTATTTTAAATGTATTTATTGGTGCAGAGAAGAATACTTGCCTTTCCTTTTATTAAGCATTGGTGATTCTGTGTGGATTTTTTGTTTAGTGCTTCAACAGTTTTTGCTACTAATGATTACACCATTTGTAATCCTCTGCCTGAGTGAAGACAAATTAAATTGTAGACTGTGTCTCCTGAACATTGGAAAAATGCAAGAAGAGTAAATTTTTCAGTATTAAGGCAGTTCCAAACTCAGAAATTAAGTAGTTGGGCATAATTATTTTGCATGTAATGATATGCAAGGAGATGTGATTTTCAAGTGTAGGCTAGACAAAACATTTTTCTTTAATTCTAGTCTTAATCAGGCTGCCTCAGACGACTGTGCTTTCTACTGATGGTGCTGCAGTATTTTTATTTTAATTTGTCTCTGTGAGAGTCCTTGAAATTAGCTACTGATTAAGCAGCAATATCTCACTTTCAGCCTTACCAGCAGGACAACCTTATCTGTTCTGGATAGCCATTATGCAGTTGGTGAGAATTGAGTGGGTGGAATCTGAGCTTGGTGGAATCTTAGTGGGTAGTGACTTGCCAAAAGACATTCCAAAGGCAGTTTGATTTAAGATGTTGAAACAAGTGAGGAGCCAACTCTTGAGGAACCTGCAGTTGAAGCATTGTCCCACATACTTGAAATAAACTGAGGGGAAAGCAGTGTCTGCAGATCTAATTTAGCACTGGGAGTGTTTTTTATGCATTGTTTCCCCTTTCCCAGTAGGGAGTGATGGTGTTCAGAAAAAGCATGGAGACATGCAAAACAAACTTTTGAGCATTGTTTTAATTTAAAATGAAGCCCTACTGCATCACTGACCTAAGTAGAAAACGTAGACTAGGAGTGGCTGGCAAGAGCTTGGTAAGGCTTGCTGTCAGTCTGAAAAGTATGTGAAAATTTAATTTTTTCATCAGTAAGTCCTTAGTATCCTTATAAAAGGACTTCTTGCAAATGGAATGATTAAACTTGGATAACTGAAGCCAACTCTACCTTAGTTACTGCATCTGAGAACTACAAATAGCTGCACAGGCAACATGTTGATTAGTTACTTTGTTTATACTGTTCTTTGGGAAGCATTGACTCTTGTGTAAATATTTTATTTCTAACTGTGCAGATATGCTGGTGTTTGTGAATTTAGGAAAAAATCCCAACCTTGCTGCATAATTCAAATTAGCTTTTCTTTATTTCTGAGTAACTGAAATTTTAAAATCATTTCCTTAATCTAATATTATAAGTAATAAAGTACGAATGTAATGTCCAGAAATAAGTAAAAATTATCTTTGTGTTACAGAAGCATAGTAATAAATAATAAAAGCAATTTTTAAATGTTACTCCAGACCTTTGAGGCTTGTCACTGATATTATTTTCAAAACTCAATTTTCATTGCAGACAGTTTTCTTTTTTGTTTTGGGGGTGGGGAGTAGAGCTTATCATTCTTTCTTGTAAGATGTGATTATATTTAGGAGTCTTTATTGGCATGTTTCCAATACTTTGCCTTTTAACTGTGAAATAGGAGGAAATTATTTCCTGTAATCTCCATTTTAGTGAATAGCTGCTGCTTATTTTTCTGTCTATCAGTGTTTAAACATTGTTTTTTCTCTTCCAGTAGGTTTTTATTCTGTTGTTTTTTCTGTTCCAAAAAAAGGTGATAGTCTGAGATTTTTCAAACAATGTAGATCATCTACACAGGATAAAGAAAGCTATTGCCTCATCTGGGTTGGAGTATTTATTGATTTAAAAGATGTTTTTCTTCATTTCAGGTTATGTATACTTTTGATCTTAAGCTTACACTTCTAAATTCAGCTCCAAATGAGCTCCTAGATATACAAAAGCTCATTTCTCTGCAGGAATAATCAATAATATTTTTCATCAAGAACTTTATCAAAGCAACTTTTTTCTTCTCAGATTCCTTCTCCTGTCTGTCATAACAATTTCAATTATTCTCACCTAAAGAGCCCAACTCAGCTTTGAGGAAAAGTAAAAAAGCTAGTGTGCATTTAAGCAGTTGATGACAACCTGCCAGACAACTTATCATCTTAAAATGAGTATTTGTCTGAAAAAGTTTCTGTAGAGGGTCAATATACCCTGTATAGAAATACCTGAGAAATAGAGAGAGCCTGCCAATCCAGTTTGTTGGACATGAATTATAAAAACAGTATAATATATTATTTTCTTTTTGCTTTATGGTTGGAAGGAACAATTTTTTAAGAGGCCTAGATTACGTATTTCTCATGTTTGACATAATAATAAGTAGGTTTTTTGTAGTATGGTTAGAATTTCTTTAGTCTAAATTTTGAGGTATTCATTTTGAATTTCTTAAACTCTAAATTGTCTTGAGGTCTGTTTTCAGCATTTCACCTCATAAATGAGATCTGATGTAGGTGAAAATTATCAGTTATTATTCATCTTGACAGTGATACATAAAGATACATCTAAATGCTGAATTATCAAATTGTTGATGATAATTCTACAGCAAGCTGTATTTTAAAGTTAACGTTGCATAAGACAAGTATGTTTAAAAGGCATCTTGAGCACTTCTTTCATTTAAACTCTTTTGTGTTTTCTGTTGCATTCCAAGAGCTAGAATTAACTGTGAAAACTTGCCGTACATATTTACAAAGACAGGCTTTTCCAAAGGGAAATCATGTTTTGGCAAATTTGTAAGAATTCTGATTTATTTTAGTTTGTTGATCTGTGATGGCCATCTGTTGAAGTTGTTGGCTGCCATTGCGTAAAGCATTTCTCTGCGTCGCCATCTCTTAGCAGATAACAGGCACAGTTTGCCTATGTGTATCTGAAAGACTGTACCACGTTTAAAACTGTGCATTATGAATATTCAAATTGTTTACATGAACCAAATAATGCACTTCTGTTGATTTACTTTTCAGTGTCTAAGTTAATAAAGCCATCTGTCTACCAATACCAGGCCAATCTTAGCTGTGGAATAATATGGATAATAAAAATTTTACAGTAAAGCACATTTGTCTGTGATTAAACTTGCTTCTTTGCTCACAAACCTCGAGTTATCTTCTGTGTAGCAGAAAGGTAAGTATATGAGTGGAAAAGCCCTAAACTACTCTTCAGTGTCCTTTTTCTCTTCAAATGAAGCTCATGCAACTTCTTTGGAAGTTAAGATTCTTGGGCTTGGCCTGTACTTGCTTTCTCTTCTCAGTTTCGATTGGGAGGATGGGGCTGATGGTTCCAATTGATGCAGCTTTAAATAGTTTTTAAAAGGAATATTCATTCTTTAATATAAAAGAATATAGTATACAAAATGTTGAAAATGAAAAATCAAACTGAACAAATTATGTGCTATAGAGAATCAAATTTGTAGAAAAGGCATGTATGTGTGTGTAAGTCTCTTTAACTGACAGAAATGAGTGAGTGAAGGAAAGAAAACAATGAAGGAGAGATATATTACTCAGAAAAAATACTATGTTTGGGAAAAACCCTTCACAAGTGAAAAAAAGTCTAAGAGATTTTTTTTATGGTAGGGTTCATGATAAACCATGAAAACCATGTGGAATTTATGATTTTAGGCTGCTACAGTAGTGGAAGCAGTTATTATTTGTAATGTCTCCTAAAAGAAAGAAAAATAGTTTTTCTACAACACCAGATTCAGCATTTGGGTTTTGATTTTTACCCCAAAGCAACTTTAACAGCTTTATACTTTCAAACTTGTTTGTCATCTGTAAGACTGGGACAAATTTTTCTATAATTCACTGCAGATGTAATAAAGATATTGGAAATTTTACATACTGCGAGTAACATCTTTAGTGATCAATAAAGTAGTAGTTTCATTACTTTTCTTCATACCATTGTCTTTCTCATTTGTATTGGGGAATAACAGCTGTGATGGAAGTTGTATTAAATATTGATTTCTAAATCTGTATTCTGTTCAGTTTAATTACCCTATCTCTGTTAATGGCAAATTGCAAAGCTGGCTAATCAAGCTGCATTTTCATTAACAGTGTAAGTACCCCGTGGAGTCAGGTCAGCAGGCACCTCACCATGTGTCCAGTCTGTGACCTCAAGAGCAGGTGGTGCTGGTCAGGGAGAGGCTGTGAGCACAGACAATCCTGTGTGTTCCATCTTCATCCTCCTCTGATCCTGCTAATACCTGTTCAAATATAGCTTGGCTGTTCATTTATCTAAGACCCCTCTCTGACTGGGGTGCTATCAACTGCTTCCAGGTTGTAGTGGCTGCACTTTCTAAAAGCTTGTTAGCTGCTGCATAAAAAAAAGTAGCTTTATCCGTTTAGACAGTTCTTTTGCTACTTTGTTTCTTCTAATTCCAGTGTTGTGGGATCTGGTGAATGAAAACAACTATATTCACTTGTTTGACTTTTACTAAGCCTTTGTGAATGTCAAGTGTGGACCGTTCAACTCTTTGGTTCCATCTATTCAGTTGCTTTTATGATTATAGGTGATGTTGGCTGTACCTTCTGTGACTTTAGTATGTACTCCTTGAGATGTGTAGATGTGAACTGTATGTGAGCATTTCAGATTTGGGTGCAGCAGAGTGACAGCACAGCACTGTTTTGTTTTGTTCTCAGCACCCTTTCCAATGATGGGCAGTGTTTCAGGGATTCCCCCCCCCCGTCATTTGACTACCCAAAAAAGTTTACTTTCATCTGCAGACTTGGAGGCTGCACAAACAAGAATTTAGGTTTATTAGCTCCCAGGTTATTTAGAAACAAGATTGTAGATTCCCCTACTTCTGTTCTTGATATTGGCAGTACTTTGTAAATGAAAACATTTTTGACTTTCACACAGTTAGTTATGTAACTAACTGTGTGAGTCACATGGGAATTCTGGTTTGGTTCAATTTTTTAAAAGTAAGATTTGGTAGTATTCCTTTGAATTTTATGTATAATTTGCAAAGATGAGTTTCTTTATATATTTTAGAATCTAAAACCAAATGACCAGAGGTGGTTTTTCTGCTTAGTTGGTTAGTTGGTTTGGTTTCTTTTTGGTTTGTTTGTTTGTTTATTTTCTCCAAAATTTTTGTTCTAAGCCTATCCAAGGCATTTTCTTAAGTTATGTAATAGCTCTTTTGGGGGAGAAAATAAAAATCCACAAATTTTTTATTTTTTTTTAAGTTAACGACTAGAACTGTTGTCTTAAAAATTAGTGAGACATTCTGAAGTTAAGATTATTTTTTTCTTTCACGTCCTTCTATGAAGACTTGAAAGGGGAACTTTTTCAGTTGTTTTACAGTTTACCTTAAAGTTATTTGATTCTTCAGATGTATAGGATTTGTAGTGGAGTATTTTATCCTAATTTTTCATGTGATCTAAGATTACGTATTCGTTTTCCCATTAACTGATCAGGCACCCCTGCTATTTTTATACTACCAAAATGTGGATAATAGAGTTTAAAAATAACTTCACTTAAGAAAGCAATAGCTGAAAAGAGTAATGTGTTACTGTTTCTGTAACAAGCTTTTTAGACTAGAAATTATGGGTTTAAGTGTCACTTACTTGGACATATGAAAAATTTGAGTAAATTATGAGTATGTACTATTGAGGCATACAACCCATAACTGTTCCTTAAGGTGTTTTTGTATAGCAGTTGTGCTCCCTCAGTGCGTATTACTATTTTTTTTTATTTGTAAAATTTTCCTCTTAATTTCTATTGTGCTTGGATTTTTAGAATTTTTATTATTATTATTGTAGTATTGGTAGCAGGACAATTTAAATTTTTTTGATTTTACTAATCACGTTAATGTTTTATTTGGGATTATATTTGCTTTTTTTTTTCTTTTTACAAGAGAACTCTTGACTTTAACTTAATAGTTGGGAAAGCTAAATCTGTGTGAAACGCTGTATATGTATGCATAGACACTCTTCCCATTCAGATATTATTTCATCTTCTTTTTTCTTTTTAGGGAATGATTTAATGTATATTTAGGTGAAAACTGATTTTAAAACTTCAGTAGATCAAAACAGGGTGAAGGGCTAGAAGACATTATTGCTGATGATTCCAGCTTGTAGTAAATTATAAAGCATATGTAACAGCTGTAAAGAGAGATGACTTTCTGTGTCATATTTCATCTTCCCTTCATAGATAAGTGTGTAAATGAAAGGGAAACAAATTGTTTCAATATAGCAAATCTATATTATTTCTTTGGAGTGAAAATGAATGAAATTGAAGTAGTTCACTCTTGGGTGAAACTAGAGACTATAAATGTATTTTATCCTCTTGGTGTGGATTGACATAATGCAGATTAGTAGTAAGAGAATGTTCCTTGTATCATCAACAGTTGTCAGACATGTTCATGAGTATTGAATTATAGTAAAGTAAAAGGGGTTCACTGTACTCACAGGTAATTTACACAGAAGAGAGTGCAATCCATCTTTTTAACAGAAGCTACTGTTCACTGCTGGAAAATTTATTTTTTCAGACTCCCTAATCCTTTTTTATTCTTTGTATTATGGAAACGTTGTAGTTACCTTTGCCTTGTCTGCACCATCTGTGCATCACCTGATTTCTAGGTAGAATTCTCAAGGCTCTTTACCATTCTCTGGCACGTGGGCATGTGTTGGCACCATCACATCTGGCACCTAAGTGGTTTTCACCATAGGTGTCTGGAAGTAAATATAATGATGTTTGAGGTCAGCAGCACATTTAGAATACTTTGTTTCTGCAGCATTTTAACAAAATTTTTGGGCTTTTTGAATTAAGGAACAGTTTCTAAGTTGGAATTCTCAAAAGATGCATATTAGATACAATATTAGTTTGTGTCTAAAATTAATCTAAAAAGGCATTTAGCATTTGTGGACTTGCCTGAACATTTTATTCTGCCCTGCAAGTTTGTTTAGTGCAGATTTCTTTTTAAAGTTATTGCTGAAGAATCCTCCAAATTATATGCTAAGGAAAATTGCTTAAAGCAATGCATGGAATGTAAACTGTCTGCCCAGGTTGGCCCGTTTTCTGTATTAACTTTGGCAAATAGTGGATCTTGGTTAAAAATGTGATGTGTTTTGGGATGATTCTAAGATATATTTTTTTATGGAAGGTGTGGCATGTAAGAGGAAATAGTATCCAGAATTGTTTAGGTTGAAAAAGGCCTCTTAGATGGAGTCCAACCATTAACTCAGCACTGCCAAATCCACCATCAAACCATGTCCATAAGTGCCACCTCCACACATGTCTTTTAAGCAAGTTCAGTGATGATAACTCAACCACTTTGCTGGACAGCCTGTTTAAAGTACTTGAGTTTTTAGTTTTAAAGTTTTTGAGTTTTTGGAGGATTCAGTTTATAATTTATTTTAAATTAACTGATTTCTAGATACATCTTCTCTATCTACTCTGCTTGAACTTTCTTGACACTTTTTATCATTTTGTATTGTGAATGACCAGTGTTAGAGCTATCCAAAAACAATCAAATTTATGTAGTAGCTACATTTGAAAAAAAAATGCAGGGAGGAGAGGTGTATCTAGGCGCTGAAGAACGTCTACTGCCACACTTTATGTTAAGGTAAGCTCAGTGGTACATTATTTAAAAGTGCCATTTTGGTGAAATTCATAATATAATCTTCATTATGTAGCTTTATGTCTTACATTGTATGCAACTTCTGTGATGCAATTTCAGAAGTTGAATATATTTGTTCTCTAATCCTTTACCTAAAATGGAAATGTTTCAGTATTAAAATGTTATAGTTGTTATATCAATTTCTTTAAGTGCACGTGGGAGGAATGGCTATTGATCTAACAGATTTAATAGTTCATGTTCAAAATCTATGAAATAGAAGTAATATTTTGCATCTGAGTAACTGCTGAGTGTAATCCTTCAGGCAGAATTCTGAAAGCAGCTGTAAAACCAGAAAATTACCTTCTTTTCTTTTTCAGGCATAACTGCACTTGAATATCTTTGTTCATTTTAGCTTCTAGTGAATTATGTCTGGATAAGGAGCTAAAATATGTATTATTTCACTCAGGTAGGAATTTGGTTTAGCTATTAAAATTAGAAACTGTCCGAAGTTGCCGTGGAAATTACTTGAAGTAACTGTAGTACTTTAAAGAAAACAGAGGTCACCAGTGAAGTCACAAACAACGAATGGAGAGTGCTGTTGTAATGAGGTGCATAGGATCACACAGATAGAAAGGGGCTGAGCTTTTTAGTGATCTCTGCAGTTTTTTTCCTATTTCTGGTGGCCTTTTTAAAGGAGAGAAGAGTTGTTTCTAGGGTCCTCTTGAACATCTTTTGGTTTGTTTCCTTCCACAGTTTGCTCCTTCTCCTTCTAACTTCTGGTTTCAGAATCTGTCATTGCTGCTTCAGATATTGACTAGAAGAAATGTCTTCACAGTACTACGGAGCTTTCCTACCCACCTAATCTGTTAAGGAGAATTTTTATGTTGACCTTGTAGTTAATCTTGATTTAGGGGTCAAGAAAGTCATGTACTAATATGTCAGTTCTTAGTTATCTATCTGGGCTAGCCCAGTTAATACAGTAGTTTAATGAAATTTGGCTAAAATGCTCTTACATTGTTTGAGCAAAAGTCCCATTAAGATGGAATGGACTGATGTGTCTCATCTTAATGATGCACAGCTTGCAAGAGAGGAGATATATATACAAATTAGCATCACTCAAGGGGAAGAGTTACATTTTTTTGTGGTTTGTTTTCTTGTGTAGGATGTTTTAGGTGTTCAAACATAGTGATTTAGAGTGCACTTGTTCCATAATAATTATAGGCAAATATTTTTAACATTCTACTTCATAGATATTAGATCTGGAAGATACAATGGGTGTAAAATAAAGTAGTAAACACCAATATGAAGAACAAAAATGGAGAATTCATATCCAGGTATTCTGAAATATGCTTTTTATGCTTTTCACAAGGCTTAGAGGTACAGGGAATATGTGGTCTTAAAAATAAAGTTGAAAATTTTATTCTTTGTAGAATTATGGCCATACATCAGTGTTAGAAGAACTGTCATTCGTAGTTACTGTAACATTAGAACTTTAATGAAGAATATTTTATTCCAGGGTCACTGGAGTAATTTTTATGACTCGTTTTCTAGAATACAGTTTCTGACAATTTCCAAAAGAATAAATGGAACAAGTGCTTGTTCTCTGGCATACTAGAAGGTGCATTTCTTTTTGACTCTGCTTTCCTCTTTACACCATTTTCTGTTGAGCAAGTTAAATGCAGCAGTTCACTTGCACATTCCTTCTCTATTGTTTTGAAGATCCTTATAGTAAAAAAACCCTCTTAATTCCTTCTTTAATTCTTTAAATTCTTTTCCAGGCAAGGGTTAAATTGTAGGTGGTTTATTCTGGTTCAAAAAAACAGGTGTTAAGACACCTGGTTTCTTGGCCTAGTGACTAACACACAGCTGCCATACGCTGTGCCTTCACTGCTTCATGTTCCTTCAGAAGGCTGTGTTGGAATGGTTCCTGTTGGCCTGCCTCTGCCCTGAGCTCAAAGTTAGCACTGAGATAGGGATTTTTGATGCTGATTCTCACTTTTCTCTTAAGGGGAAAACATCTGGAGCTTTGTTTAAACCTCATATACTTAAACTGGAAGTTGGGACTCCAGAGTGTGTGTGAAACTGCCAGCCTCTTACAGAAAGAAAAACTATTAGCTGAATTAAATGTAGACAAAAGATCCAAGAATCAAGCTTGAAACTTTGTTTGCATTATTCCCTCATTTTACAGTGTAGGAGATACAAAAAGTCATCATATTTTTTGCATCATTAGGTATCTTCCACTGGCTGTGGATGCTTGAGTGCAGGATGATATCTATTTTGTGAGTGAAGAATAGTCCCTGTTCATGTGCACAGTAATTAAGTAGGAAAACACACTCTTTGATTAAACATGACTATGCTCTTCACCCATAGCACAGTACCGTAGTGACTCTTTGCAGGCCAGTCACAATAAAGTGGAAAAGTGCTGATCTAATCAGTTCCTGGAGCAGGCTGAGCCTTTGTTTTGCTGAGCTGCTCTTTTCTCTGCTGTTTCTGGTGGGGTTTCTATATTTTCTTATATCAATCTTTCTTCTTCCCTGTTTTTGATCATCTTAATTCTCTGCTGAGGTAGTGCCAGATAGCAACAGTGTAAAGCTATCTCACATTTGTGCTTTTCCTTTGTTTCTAGTGTATCCTGCAAGGCTTAATTCCTTAAACATGTTCTTATCTGTAGACAGATGTGGTAAAGATGTCCAGAGCTCATCATTAATTTCTCTCAGTAAAATAAGACCTGCATCGTACTGTGGGAGGAAGGAAGGGAAGAATAAGGAGTCAAAGTTTCATACTTGATGTGGGAAAGGCCTTAATTCCTCACTGGAATCAGCTGGTTTTATTCTGGCAGCATTTTCTTGTCCTGAACTGGGAAGATACATAGAAAAGTTTGGGCAGCTAAGTCAATGCTGTGGTCAGCCATGATACAACAGCTTGTAGATACTGTGTTAATTTAAGGTAAAATGGATCAAATGGTTTCAACAGAATTAGAAGGAATGTTTTGTTGGTTTGAAAATGATGGGATACTTGTGCTAGATGAGATTTGGAACTGTTTCAGTAAAATAAATGGCATATATATCCAGATAGTCAAGATTATTTGTAAAGGTTTTTTTGTGTATATTTGGATAATGTAACTGGATTAATACATAAATGCAGGATAATAAAGTACCTGACAATGTCACTGATTTATTCTCAGAAACAGTTTCTATCAGAAAATAAGCCTGATAATCACTGTATTTAAAGGGAAACAAATGCTGTGCTATTTTTTTTCTTGATCCAAATTTTGTAGCTCTTAAAATAAAAAAAACCTATATCATCCTATTTAAAGGCAGCTGGCATTCTCCAGACTTTCTTTAATTGTACAGTATAAGCCTGATAGGGAGATTATATAAATTCTTAAGAACTGAGTGAGCTTGTGAGTCTCAGAAGAACCTGGGCGGAAGACGAGAATAGGAGGATAAGCTTTTAAAGTAAAGAAAACCTTTTAAACTGAGAATATGAGGCAAAGCGCAAAGTAAGCTATATGTGGAAGGAGCAAGGGTCATGTGCAAAACACAGAAGTATAGCCATGCAAGACAAGCCTGGAGAACGCTTAGGAAAGGTGAACAAACTCAAAAAATGGAATTTATCATTTGGCCTAGAAAGTATGTTTGTTTCTAATAACTACTGTTTTGAACGTTTGAAACTGCTTCAAGTAGTCTATAGCTATATCTAAAAGTTAATGGACTAAATAGTCCCAATGCTTATTCTTTAGTCTTGTAATGTCCTTTTACATTTTGGCCATGTCCACCCTATAAAACTCCATTCTGCTTTCAGAATGTATTGACTGTCCTCATTGCCCTTGGGTGGAATAGCTTCTGGCCCATGTGGACCCTCCCTGAAGTAGTGCTTGAGTAGTGCTAGGCTGGAATTGTGCTAGGGACAGGCCTACTACATGTACAGTGTGGACAGTATATCTGCTTCCATTTTAAGATGACTTCAAAAACAGTGTAGCCAGAATAATCTCAAGACTGAATTCTGGGAGAGGTTTTCCTGTGCTTTTGTGCAGAATGGCTGCTGTGCAGAATAGGGGAAAAGCTTGGAGTTAACAGACATAAAATGGGAGCTATCAGCTCTAGTGAGGGCATAGTTTTGGTTTGCTTGAACAGACTTTTACAGAGTGTGAAAGCTCTTTGCATGTGGTTCAACTCATTAAATAATTAATTTGGAGAACCTTGGTTGTCATTTTTCTGATGCATCAAAAGCATCTCAGTGTAAGCTGTTCCACGACACAATAGATGTATGTGTGAGCTGTACAGAAATTTTTTTCTGTTATGATACAGAGAGAAGTAATAAAGTATGTCACTGACAATGCCTTTAGGTTTCATAGAGTCTTTCTAATTTTTTTAATACAGGTCATCTGAAAAATTCCTTTAGCTATGTCATCCTTTTGAAAATGAGGAAAATAAAACTAAAAAACTGTTAGGTAATCTGCTTTTTTTTGCAGAACAAACTAAAATTACAGAATTTTACTTTTAGTGCTTGAAGGATTTGGATGCTGTATATTAAATAGGTTTGATGAACATTATTTGCTGGATTTTTAATAGGATGTAAGATGCATAAGAGAGTGAAGAAAAACATGTATTCAGCAATTGCCAAATCCAAGATCACTTAGTTTCTGTGGCACGTAGGGAATAACAAGTGCAATATCAGTTACTTTTATATAGGATGTTTATCCACTGGCTCAAGTTGAGATTTATTATTTTTAAATCTTTTATGTTTTGATCTTTTATGGCATTTTGTTAATACCAAGTTGTCTTGCACCTCTGGACTGCTTTTAGGATGATGGAATGAGTGATGAACCTGCAGAGATGGAATACCCTCTCAGGGGGATGCTGAAGCATAAGACTTCCTACCTCTACAGAATGAGAAACCTTGAGGTAGCATATTTCAGTGATAGAGTTAATATTCAGTTAAATACAAGAGTAAGAGGAGCAATAGTGCAAGGGAGGAGTGAGAAATTAAGTGGTATCTTTTTAGAAGTCTGCCTTATTGCTGCCTACATTGCTCCTTTGGGATTTTTCTATTGAGTGCAAAAAAACCAGCAAGCTCTTCTTGAAAAACCCAAGATGAAATTACTGCCATAAATTTTTATTTTTTTCCTTGTGTAAAAGCTTTATTTAGTTGGGGAGGGTTTATTATCAGTGTTTCCCTGGCATGGCTAAGTTCAGTTAATTTCAGATGACAAGCTCCAGGGTTTTCTTCCTCTCCTCCCTCACAGCCCCCATATTCCAATGTGTGGAAAGTACAATTTGTTATTGGTTTGCCTTGAGCTCTGGAGACCTCATTAGGACCCAAAAAGGGGTTTCTGTTTCTGCTGTTGGACACTTTCCTGTTGCCTGCTGAACTGAGGCCATTTGCATTCTCACATGGAGAGGAATACAAGGGCCAAAATATGAAAATTGTTCTTTATATTGCTTGTCTGTTAAAAATGGTGATAAGAGATTAAAAAAATGTGGTTCTTTAGGTCTAATGTTATACCAAAATTTGCAATGCAGAGGCAGATCAGCTCTGAGAAAAGAATGTAAACAGGAAATCTCAACTTATTTTTTGTTGTGACAGTTTATAAGCAGATTCCATTTGTTTGATGGTAAGGAAAGATGCCAGCAAAACACTACATTTAGTCACAGTTCTAAAGCACCATGCTAACTTTTCAAATTCTTATTCCTATGAAAAGGCTTTAAGAGCACCTCTTGGAAGAAGAGACTGGGCTTTTTAGTCTGCACGGTAGTTCAATACACTGTATTAGAGCAATAAGCATATAAGAACTATCATATATATTCAGTGTATTTTCATAGAAAAAGTCAATATGCCTGTGAGAAACTATTTATTCTATCCTTTCAGTAATTTCAAGGTTTAACATGAAAAGTACACAGTCAGATCTTTCTTTGCCTAGGAAACAAAACTGTGTGCCTTATGTATTTAAGCCCATGTAAGGTACTGAATTTTAATTTAAAGCATTCTTACTGATGTAAAATAAATTAGGAGTTCAAGAAGATTTATTTTCTTATATAAGCAGTGGTTCCCATACTATTTTTCTCTGGTGTTGTATCATTATAAATAATGTGTAGCAAACGTAGAATTGATTTTGCCTTTAGTGTTTTCACAGTACTTGGCAGTGTTTTCAGTGGCTGTATAAAGCACCTAATGAATAATTGTTTTAATTGCACATTGTGTGCTGGTGTAATACTCAGTTTATATGGGTAATGCACCATTCAAAATTTAAAATGTTATATTGAAATAAGATCAAACTGTGAGTATTGAAAATCTAGCTAGCTAGATACCACATGTAATAGTAATATTTTAAACAATAATACAAGGGGTTTTTATAATAAAAGATTTCTTAAAATTGTTCTTTGTATCAAGAGAGCTATGCATATAAGAGCTAATATAAAATAAAGAAAGAAATTCAGGATAAAGTGCTGATTTCCTTTTCTAAATTATCAGTTCTGGAAACAACCACAGTCTTCCATGGTCATGTACTCCTTAAAATTAATTCAAAGACCAAAAATGCTTCAGAAAGTCTGTTAATTTAGAATAAGTGCTTGACAACCTGAAATAAGAATATTGTGAAGTTTTAAAAAGGAATAACATGGATTGATGTGGTCTTAAAAAGCTCTCTTACTTTTTTTTTTGAAGTAGGATCCTCCAGCATTTAGTCTTTCTTATGTTCAAAATGAAAACTAAATGGTGCAAACTGTTCTAGCGAATATTAGATAGTGGGAAAAGTTCTTTATGAGAATGCAGTTCATGTTTTAAACTTGTATGATGACTACAATCAGTGCTTTATTATATTGTGGAATTAAGGTTTTTTATTAGGTTCCAAGAATTCTGCAGTTTTTAAGCCATCAGTATGTTTATGGTGCAACCCTTAAATGAGTAAGCTGTACTTCCAAAGCTTTTCTGAGCTATGAGTACCTAGAGTTCTCAGCAATGTTCTCTGGCATTCTGAACACTAGGTAGAGACTGGTATGGGCAAAGCCTGATTTTGTATCTGTGATGCTTTCCAGAAGTTGTGAAACCATGATACTAATGTACCAGAAAGACCTGTTTATTGCCAGGGAAGCTTTTCACAATAATAAATATACACCTTTACCTTCTGTAATTAGATTTAGAAAAACCTAATAGACCCTGGTGACGAAATTAACAAGAGTCTTCTAAAGAGTGTTCAGAGACCCTGTATTCTCAACAGGAGCAGCTTACTTCTGCATAATGTAAAGACCTTGAAATAATAATAATACGTAGAAGTTAATAAAAATTCTGGTTTATTTGGATTTTATTTAGTCTGGATCATAGTTCAGCTGCTGGCAAGAGGTGTCAGAAATTAATAATGCTTCAGAGCTTGCATGTGTAAATTTTAGGCATGCAAAGAAACTGACCCATCTGAGGGCTCTCCTTGGGTAGTATATTCCTCTAGCACTAGGTGGTTCCTTGGATGTAAGCATTTCGGCTTGCTTTTTTGAAGCAAGTTCAGTATTTAGATACATAAGTTCTTTTTGCCTGCCAGAACCTTTTGAATCCCTGGTCCTTGAGTTTGCTTTCATCAGAGCCTGCTGAGCTCTTGCTGCCAGCAGTTGGAATGCGCTGTTTGCTCCTGCCTGGGGAGCCTGTCTAGAGACATGTCATACCAACCAGTGCATCCCTAGTTCTCTCTTTGGAGGTTTGGGCTGAAATGTAGTTAAGTAATTAAAATGTTTTAAACTCCCTTTAGTGTGTAAAAGTCTAGTCTAGAAAGAATAATTTTGCATGTGATATTTAATGCTTAAGAATAAGCCATTTAAACAACAAGAAATGAACTAATGTAGTAAATTGAAATGGCTCCTAGCCTCTGACTATAATTCTACTCCTTTTCTAATCACATCCTTGCATTTTATTTAAAAAAAAAAAAAGCCGATCTGACTTCAGGGTTTTAATCTTGCTTTGTGATTTCTTTTATGACAAAGCATATTGGAAGTCAGATGCTCATAATATTTATATCTTTAACAATGACTTTTAATGCAATCCAACTTCACTTTTAATGCTTCAAAACTATTATAGACAGTTATTAATAGAATACTTACAATTTTGCAAAGGGATTAGCCAGTTTTACCTGTGCTTGTTCTATTGCTAGAATTAAGTTAGTATTTTATTAATCTGCCAGAAAAGATGCCACTTCCCTGAAAGGCATAAAATGGGAGTTTAGGAACCAGAATGTCCTGCATGATTAAATAATAAGGTACAGTTTGTTCCATTTCACAGCTGAGTTTCAGATTTATTTTTTTAATGAACATGGAAATAAGTTGATCTTCATTTTGAAAAGTCAAGGGGTTTTTTTTCTTAGATCATAAATACAAAAGGAAATCTGCACTATCTAGCATAAGGATCCCAGTGAAAATTTGCTGTTAGGAGAGGTAGGGAGTAAGTTTTTTGAAAGATCAGTAAATTCCTCTGCCCTTCTTTCAGAAACCAGCCTTGTGTCTTTGTTCCCAGGTGATGGATGAGTGAATTTGGGATGACATATGCAAAGATTAACATTAATCTTCAAATAAAATAACTTATTTTAAAAAACACCAAAAAATATTAGGTATTATGTCTTTTTTTGTGCAGATTAATGGAGATAGGTGATCGTTGTTGTTACATGCATTAGGTACAATTTATAATGTACAAAATACAACTTGGCTACATGTGTGGGTATCCAAATCTTCATTTGTAACCTACTGAGTCATAGGCCTCTTGGAAATATACTTTAGAAAGAAGTATACATCCGGACTGTAGAAACTGCTTTCCAGCAGTTCAAAGTAATTTGTGCTTATGGACTATGCTTGAAGTCAGAGAACATCAATGGAGAGTTATGCAAATGATTTCTGGTTTATTGTTCATGGAATATCCTGCATAGATATAAATTAAAAGGCATGATTTAGGGAAAGATAAAATGTTATTAGATTTAGCTTTAATGATCTTTACAAATATTTGAAGTGTTACCATGAGAAAAGTTACAGGTGTGAGATTGTAGTTTAAAAAAAAACCTAAAACCCTGCAAAACTAACAGAAACAACCACAAAACCAAGCACTTTTTCCCAACCTCCAAAGAAACATAGGTATGCATTAAAGCATGCAAAATCACTTAAATTCTTCAGTCAGAATTGTTCCAATTGACTTGAACACCTTTTGCCACTAGAGAGTGCTATGGAATAACTAAAATCATTCCTCTCCCGAAAAAAATCTCCAATTGTATCTATCTTACTTCACACTGAGCAGAGAAATTATTGATATTCTTCAAATGGCAAATTAATTTACATTTAGCATGCAGACTTTAACTGCAGAAAATTGTTTGAGTGACAGTAATGGTTTCATTGCAAGATATTTAAACTTTTAAGGTTATAATTTACTCAGAGTCATGTAATTCCTTATTTGACTGAATCAAAACAAAATGCTGCTGATGTTGTTTTTAGCATTAATTTAAGTGCATAAGTAAAAAAAAACAAAACCAAAAAACCATAAGTCTTTCTAATTCATATTTTGCCATCCAGCTCTTACATGGAAAGAAAGTTAGAAGATAAATGTAGTTTTGGAGTTTTTATTTTTTAAAATTAGACTTTTCTCCATTTATCTGTTCTTTTCTTCTTTCTGCTCAGTTTAATAGTTCTTTATAATTCTTCCTGTGTTTCTGTTCTACTGGACTTACAGACAGAATTTGAAGCAAGAGCTGATTCTATGTAGATTTTGTTTCTAAAAATATCTGGTTTGATGTCATAATTGTGCCTTTTTTAATCTATATGATTCTATAAATTGAGCAGAAGTGAATGTTGTGTTTGCTGAAATAATAGCATCAGTGTCATTGCCAAACAGGGGACTAAAATCGGAGTGTAACTGACAGTGGAAGTACTTTAATTCCTTTCTCCCACTGCTGAAGTTAAAACCTCAGCATTCAAGGCCAGAGATCTCATCAGGAATTTTTTTGCTCTTTGATACAGACTCAGCTAATAAAGGTGTACAAAAGAACTTTATTGTGCAGTTTTCAAAGGTTAGAATTTACTGAAATTAGCTGCTAGATAGCTGTAAGAGTCTTGGCTGCTCTCCTTGTTTGGAGATTCAATAGCTTACATTGTGTGAGTGCTCAATAGTACAGTATTTTGTTATCAGGTGTCCATAGCTATAGCAGTTGAAAAAAGTGCTCTCCGACCTCATTAAAATGTTGGTCAAAACCTTTGCATAAGGTCTATTATTTCAGTTTAATTCCTGTCTAAGTTATGGCAATCAGGATTCTTTCAAATTCCCCTTTACAGAAGCTCCCTTTAGAGTCTTTGCTAATAACTTCTAATCTCGGTGAGGAATAGCAGTGATGGTGCAGCCACCTGGTTTAATTTTCCAAGTGTTCAGAGCACTTCCACAGGCCTCTGTTTTTCTTGTCACATCCAGAAACAATATTTAAGAAAGCTTAAGACAGACTGAGCAATGAAAGTAAGAGTGAATGTTGCCATATGTCTTCCCAAAAGAAGCAGGTACATGATATAAAGCTCAATACAGCCATTATGCTTATGTATTGAATGCATTTCTTACTGAACCATGGGCTTTAATTTTACAATCATTTCTGACAACTGTGAAGTTATTTTAGGGTGAATTTTCATACATAGTAATAGAGGTTGTTTGATAAGAAATACAGTGTTGTCATGGTTTGACAAATAAGCTGTAAATTGTGGTGTAATATAGTCTTAACATTTCCTAAAGAGATTTTATATTTTAATCAGACCTGATAGGGCATTGCATGAATAATAAAATTGTGTCTTGTGGAAAAAACTAAAGAGTGTTGCTACTAGATTTTGGCAAAGGATAGTTTTCTTAGGTAAACATTTCTTTAGCCATGTATTTTAATGTTTTGTGTGTTGTTTCATTGCTTCAGATCCATTTCTGTTGCAATTTGTCATGCATTCACATTTCAGCAATTTTAAAAGGAAATGTGTACTTTTTCTTTTTTTTTTAAAGGGAAAAGCAGAATAAATATGTCTTCAAAACAATGCTTGTGCATAGGATTCTGATACCTAGATTTTTACAAATTTTAAGTAATTATATTTAATTTCCTTAGTTAGGGTTATGTGGGTTTGTCTTTAAACAAATGTGTATGAATAGCTTGGGTAGCTTAAATAATAGAAGACATCTACCGTGCTTGTGATGTTCCATCTGGGTCAATTGCTCTGCAGTTTGGTATAACCTGGTGGCCTGAGTAAGTTGCATCTGTCAGATCTGTTCATCTGTTGGTGACCCTTGCCTTCATATTTATTAGGAAGATGATAGGTTATTCTGCTTGAAGTACTGACATGGGAGTTGAGTGTTTTGGGTGCAGTTCCATGCTTTGCTTTAGGTGCCTGACGAGATTTCAAGTACATCATTTATCATTCAGGTACCCATGTACACCAGCTTCACCAGAGGGCTTCTGGTAATCCCCTGCTTCATAGCAAGGTTGTGAGAAGTGCTCAGAATTGGTGCCATGAATAGTGTCCCCTCACTTAATGTCCTGACACGCTCAGTGTTAGAATAATTCTTCTTGGCAGTGGGGAAATACTTGTTTTCTACTTCTTTGAAGCAATTCAGGTAACTAATTGTGTGGCCTTAAGGTGAGTTAACTGTATGTGCAAGTACAAGATATTAGGAAGCAAGATATTAGGAAGTTGAAAAGGGTGGAAGATCTTTTTCCTCATTCTTGGGTGGACATAGTTGCCTTGCATCACTGGGCTGGCTCTGGTCCATGTCTGACCTCTGTGTGAATAGTTTCAATTCACTGACCCATGAAAGGGTAGTTTTCTACCTTCCAGTAAGTTAAGTTGATTTAAGTGAATAAGCTCTTGTCTGATAAGCACCACAAATGTTGCGAGGTGGAACTCCTTGTTTGGAAATTTAAAAAGTGGGAAGCTTGAAATAATGAAATTGGGAAAGGAGTCCAGCCTCTTCCTTCAGATGGTAGAGAAGTTGTCAGCTTGATCATCATAATACAGCAGTCAAATCACTTGACTTTGACAGTTTGTCTGATGACTACACTCCTGTATTAATTCTGTCTTTGAATTTCTTTCCCCAGGATAAAGAGAGAGAGCTCTTTACTCTTAAGTTTAACAGGTAAAAACCATGAGACTAGGAAAAAATTACAGCTTTTACTTTTCTGCACTAAGTATATTATAGAAGTATCTGAAAAGTAGAGTAGCCTCAGCTGAAATTTCCTTTTCAAGGAACTATCCCTAAATTTTTTTTTTTTTTCTTTTGTTGGTAAAGTAAGATGAAATGACTGTTAGTTGTTGAAGCATTTATTTCTCTGTGTATTTTTCTTTTTGTATTTTTAATTGAAACATGAAATGGCTGTTAATGTGCAGCTTGATAAAGAGAAAACATTTTGGATTCTTGTGACCTGAGTGATTGCTAACAGGAGAAGTTCTGCTTACTCTGTGTTATTTGGTTCAACCTGAAAGATATTTTTCTTTCTTCGACTCTCTTCCCTCATAGGTTTTATTGTTGTGTCTAATGCCTTAAATAATCGCTGCCTGACTAGTTTTTCTTATCAAAGCATTATGGCACTAGAGAATTTACTTTCTTTTTCCCAGGATGGCATATTTTCATAGAAAACAGGGAAGAATGGACAGAGGCAAAATGTATTTGGGAATGTATTTTCACAAAAATTTTGGTTTAAGGAACAAACCTGACAATTGGGATGCTGTTAACCTGTATCCTGTAGTGTTTGTAGTTAGTTTGCTGTAGTGATCCCTTGTGGCCTCCCTTTCTTTTGCTCTTTTGCTGAAACTGTGAGGAATGAGATACTTGACTTCCATGGGGTCCTGTTCTTTCCTCTGCAGAACAACCTGAGTAGCCAGCCAGATTGTGTCCTGTCTCTGAGTGGGAGGTTGGAATTATGTATCAGGAGGTAACACAAAAATTATACGGTGTTTGGGGGTGCAATACTCTACTGGTAGAAAGGAGTATTTTCCTGTCAGCACTTAGACATCACGATATGCACCAATGTGTGAACAGCACTTAGATTTTTGACTGTTCTAATCAATATTTTTTAAAAGAGCATTTTATTAAAGTTTCTAGCAGTTGTTATAACTTGTACTGCTTGTTGGTCTGAACAAATTTACTGTACTTCATTTTTACTTGTCTTAAAATGTTTTACCTTCCAACTGTACTTCATGTTTTGTTTTCAGATGAAGGGGCACATAATACAATTGGTCTTACCACTTACTGTCATTATTTCATTTTGATTCTTAGTAGTTCATAGGCCTAATAACAGAGTAGAGCAGATATAATGGGTTAAAATATCAGTATGTTAAACAATGAGGTTTATATTTTTATTTCAGGGTGGTGGTATTTTTCTGCCTTTAGTTTGCAGTTTATAGTCAGCAATATAGATAATGTGTCTTATTCTTAATTGGTTTAATGATAAATATCTTGATGATTGATGCCTTCAAAAGCATATCTATTCATTTAAAATGCAAGATAATTTTCAACACAAAGGAAATTTAAAAATGAAATTAAGAAAAATCACCTTTCCAAATCTGAAGTATGAGCATAAATAAATTAAGAAGAAAAATTAAAACCAGGACTGCTAATTGTGCTGCCTTTCTGTTTATAACTAGTATCACCTTCAGATGTCTTGAACTTTAATAAAGTTATAATGTCTTATAACTTTAATAAGTAGGGCACTGGTTTGGAAAAGGTTGGGTGGGAGTGGACCCAGCAGGCAACTGACTGAACTGCTGTCTTCCTCATCCAGTTGATTTTAAAATAGCACCAGAAATTCTTGAAAGTTAGTTTTCCCCTGTTGGCAGCAAATACCTGTGAAACTTGTTGAATGTCGCATTCACTTGTACTGCTGATTGGGTGGAGAATGAGTGTTTGTTTTTCTTATTTACTCTTGGTTAACTTCTGTGGAAGAGCCTGCATGACAAGTGTTTATATAGTGGTCATCTGAATGGACAAAAGTGTTACTCCATATGATAGACATATTGGCTTTAAAGGTCAGAGGTTATTGTTGAAATTTCTGTGTGAATTTGCTTCGCAAAATTGCAAATCCAGTAATTGGATGTTTGGAAAGGCCAATATTAAGGTGTTATATATAACCTTACTTGGCGTCTTTAAGTTCATGTTTATTATAAAGTGTTGCATTTATTGCCAGTCTTAGTTTGGAAGACAGGCGTGTCTGCTAGGAAAAAATCAGGAGCTCCTCTTGGAATGGAGAATGCAAAATCTCCTCCCTCTGAATTGTTATAATTCTGAAATTAAGGGGCTCTTGTGCAAAGATGAGGGTAGAAATAACAGTTCTTTACTAGTGTGTCTAACAATATTAACAAAATAACAGCAGTAACTATAGCATTAACAACAAACAGAATTAGGGAAACAGTTAGCTTTCTCGGATGCTGGCACCTTTCCCTTTTGATGCCATTACTGTCACAAGCTGCCAGAGCGAGCAGCAGTCCTGGGGGATGAGATGTATCCTAGGCTCAGCAACGGGAGCTGGAGCTGTAGAAATGTCCCGGCTATGCAGGGAGTGCAGGACACGGTGTGGAGAAACCCAGAGCAAAACTGAAAAACAGCAGGTGCAGGGCAATGGGGCAGCAGCTCCAGTAGGGCAGGGAGAGACCAGGTTCTGAATTCCTGGGGCACACAAAGAGACGGTGATGTGTCACTCTGTGCTGAGCTCCAGGTGAGGGCCGGTGAGATCTCGCTTCTGTTAAGAACCAAACAGCCGTGTCAGTTCCCTCCGAGGGCAAAACTCTCCCAAGTGAAGTCCAGATGCCACCTTCTCCCTCGACTTCAGACACTTCTTTTATCTTTCTTAAATACCCATAAGTACCAGTAGTTAGTTCCTTAGCAGCTTATGGGGAAAAATTCTATAAGAAAGAAAACCAACCCCCAACACTGCCATTTCATGTTGAACTCAGTTTGCAATTAAAAATGTTAAATGAAGCCTCAGGCTTTGGGTATTGGGGAGCCCTACTTGATGGATGCTTGAGAAAAGCCTGTTCTGAGATTTTGGGCATCCCATCAGATCTGCAGCCTGCAAAGGGACTGTACCCAGTTCAGCAGTGCAGCATTGAATCATGCAACTTTCCAGTCAGGTTCATGTTTTGCTCTGTAGTTTCATCCTCAGAAATAATGGAACAGGTTTTCTGCAGTCAGTTTTACACTATTTTTAATTTACCAGGCTAATTTCTCAGCTCCAACTGTGCACGTGCATTATATGCTGACTTGTATTTTATTTTCCTCTGAGGATCCAGGGGATATACATCACATTTGGACAAATGAATTGCTCTCTTCTTGGGATAAACTTAGTTAACCTAGCAGGTTTAAAATCACGTAATAATAATGAGCTGAGCTGGAAGTGGCCCACAAGGATCATCAAGTCCAACTCCTGACCTTGCACAGGACACCCCAAGAGTGACACCTTGTGTCCAAGAGCATTGTCCAAACACTTCTGGAACTCTTGTCAGGCTGGTGCTGTGACCACTTCTCTGGGGAGCCTGTTCCAGTGCCCAACCATCCTCTGGGTGAAGAACCTTTTCCTCATATCCACTCCAGTCCTCCCCTGGCACAGCTCCAGGCCATTCCCTCAGGTCCTGTCACTGGGTACCACAGAGAAGAGATCAGTGCCTGCCCCTCCTCTTCCCTTCATGAGGAAGGTGTAGCTGCAGTGGGGTCTCCCCTCACTTTTCTCTTCTCCAGGCTGAACAGACCAAGTGCCCTCAGCCACTCCTCATATGGTCTTCCCCTCAAGGCCCTTCATCATCTTCATTGCCTTTCTTTGGACACTACAGTATCTTTCTTACATTGCAGTGACCAAAACTGCACACAATATTCAAGGTGAGGCCTGGCAACCAGTGAGAGGACAAGAGAACCAAGCCTCAAGTGGTGCCAGGGATGGTTCAGGTTGGACATCAAGATGAATTTATTCATGGGAGCGGTTGTCCAGCATTGGAATAGACTGCTCAGAGATGTGGTGAAGTAGCCATCCCAGGAGGTTTTCAAGAAACAACTGGACATGGCACTTCATGCCATGGTCTAGTCAACAAGTCGGTGTTTGGTCATAGGCTGGGTTTGAGGATCTCTGAGGTCTTTTCCAGGCTAATTGATTCTGTGGTTCTCAGAGCTCTGCCCTTGAGAGTACTGCATTAGCTGTCTTAGCATAGAAGCAGATGATTGAAGCACGTAGATCACATGTCTTAAGTAGGATACTGAGATGTGGAAACACTTCAGGCTGCATGGAGGAAGGTGAATGAGTAACTCATTGGGGCAGGAGTGTGGAATTGGTGTGTACATAGCTACTGGATCATGGAACATAGGGAAAAGTTTTAGTTGGATACACTAAGGTATGTAGGCATCAGATGCACAGGAGTCCTTCATGTAAGGATGCAGGACTTGCAGGATTTTTATGTGCAATGCAGAGATGTAACGCTTCTGTTCACCTTTATTTGCAGACTAAGGTGGTACTGGTGTTAGCAGAAGTTACTTTTTCACAGTTGTAGACCAAGCCTATACACAGTTTGTACAATAAAGATATTCACTGATAATTTGTTATGGCTTTAACTAACTTTCATAAAACATTGCATATTGGAAGAACCACTGTGCATCTGTTGAGCAAGAAGAAACTGCAAATAAAGTGACATAACATTGCTAATGCTTGTAGTCTTCATTATACTCTCAACAAGAATGACAGGCAAATATGAGAAGTATATTATAAACAGAAGGTTCCACTATTGCCAACAATTTTGTGAAAGAGAGAAGAGAGATCCACTGGAGAATTAACAGAATTTTAAATGATAGGTAGTTATTGCTATTAAATCTAACAGGGAAAGAAAACATTAGTTTTCCGGAACCTAGCCAAATTCCCTTTTTTTTTTTCTTTATTCTTTTTTTCTGGTAGAAATTTGACATTACCTGTCTACTGTAGTGAATATCTTGTAAGCAGCATTTGCTTTTCCTGGCACAGATTTTATGTGCTGTAGCACAGTATACTTAATGGGATGTGGTATGATATAATCTAGGGAGTATAAAAAAACTACTGCACACACATGGGAATGGCCGTGGGGAACTGCAGAGTTGAATCAGTGGAAGTGTGAGAGAGTGGCATATACTAGTTAGGGATCTTAAATCACCATGCAGAAATGGAGTAGCTTTCAGTTGCTTTTGCTTAATCCTACGAATAAATTTTTTGGTCTTTCACATTCTGCAGTATAAATATACCACCATCAAGCCTCTGTAAAGGAAGCATTGTTTTCCTGCTCTGTGTAGAATCATAGAGTGCTTTGAGTTAGAAGATACCTCAAAGATCATCTTATTCCAACCCCATGCTGTGACAGGGACATCTTCCACTAAACCAGGTTGCTCAGAGCTCCATCCAGTCCTTGCCTTGAACACTTCCAGGGATGGGTGTATTATAACTCCCTAAAAAATGGTGGTGGTATGGTTACACTGGTTGTGCAGTTTTCTCCTGGTATGGACATGTTGGTCAAAAGTGTCATTTGGGTTTGGTTTTACTTTTTTCTGTATACTGACATGGATATATGAAAGATTTGTTCTTAAATTTGGTGCTGACTAGGCTAAAATCCTACAAAGAATACTCCGTTCAGTCCAGAAGATTTTTTACTTTTCTTTAATACTTTATAATTCCTTAATTAGTTATAAAAATTCTGTTGTAGCATTTCAAAGAAATATTTTTCAGTTGACATTTTTGTTAACAATGAGAATAATGCTGTACTTTAAAAAAATTATTTACATTTGGATGATAAGAGTTAGATTTATTGTACAGCTGACATTAAAAAGAGCAGAAATGTAAATATAAAGGAACATGATGAGCATGAGCAAACTCATGTGATGCGTTTGAGATTTTTTTAATATATTGCAGATCATTGCTACATCTGCTGGAATATCCTATTCAGAGAAAGGAACATGAACCTGTTTAATCAAGTTTTGCCTTTTTTCCAGAAGATAGGTTTAAGGGGGTTTCTTTTGGGCTTTTAACGGGCATGCTTTGAGAGTCAAATGTATTGAATGAAAAATACTCTTTCCATGTGATATTCCTGGTTCAGAAACAATAGGCTGAATAGAAAATTTAATTGAAAATAGACTTTGTATCTGTCTCTTGCCAGAAGGTACCCCTTTCAGCGTAAAAGAAAGCTGATTTAAATATATTTGCCGAGTTAGGAATTCACTCTTCATGTACAAACTTTGTAGCTATTTTCCTTTTCTGAGTCTGGTAATAGTGCTGATGTGTTCCTTGCATCCTGTTTTTTAGCCTTTCTCTGAGAGGCCAGTGTATTTGAGGCATTGCCATTCCTGCTAAGTCAATAGTGTCTGAGGCTGTTCTTTATGTCATCACCAGAATTGACCCCCAGCTGAGGACGGTATGATAAGGGAAGTGATGTATTCGAGGTGATTGCTCTGGGGCCTTATCTCTGGGAGATAAAGTAAACATATTGAAAGTTGGAATTAAAATGTGCCATTGAATGAGTTTGAAAGCTATGTTTTGTTTGGTCCAAAAGTGTATTAAATGTATCAAGTGTGTTAATACAGAAGGGCAAGTTTGATTGGAAAAAAAATTGTCTGCCCACCTGCTTCTTTCCTACTGTCTTAGAAAAATAATTTTCCTATTTAGAAATTATAGTTCTGGAGATGAAGTTCTCTGACTGAAAGCTGCAGACTGAGTTTTCTTTGCTCTGATTTTATTCTTGCAACTATATTATCAGTAAGATAGTATTGTAATGGGTAGAATAGATTAATCTTTGAGATAGACAAAAGTTGAACTGATTAATTGTTATGTGGTTTCTTATCATGTCAAAACCAGAGTTTGTGTTGCAAACAAAAGGACGGTATTGTAACTAGCAAAGCAATACTGAATCAGCCACTGATGTATTTTCTACCACTCTTTAAAGGTGGTAGGTGACAGGAGCAGCAGCCAAGTCATAGAAATATGCTCAATAGAGTGGTAAAATAAATGTAACTAGTTCTCATTTTGTAGGCTTACAGTATTTCTTCAAAAGCAAAATTTGTTGATGTTACTTGAAATTGCAAAGTGTCAAAGCTACAGATCTAGTGTTCTTGAGGCTTCTTTTTGTCAAGCAACTTCTAGGAAAATCGCTTTCAGGTGTTAATTTGTCATTCAATATTTTTCATTCCAAATATACTTTACTTGGTGTAATTTGCATGTTTTGATTGAGCTATTAATTGAAAAGGAGCTAGTGCTGTCTTTGAGATGAAAGATGCTTTCCTGAAAATCGAAAGTGTTTGTTTGATTGCCATCTCTTGTTCATCTGTTAAACAAAAATATCAACAAAATAGAAAGAACAGCAAATAATGACAATTTTCACAGTGGTTTTTATTTTTATAATTTTTGTAATGTTAGCTCTATTTTGGTAGGGTTTTTTTCTTTACTAAGGTTAAAAAAGGTGTCAGGGTCACTGAAGCTGATCAGGATGCTGTTGCAATGTCCAGACTGCACTGAACCCTCAAAGTTTCACTTTAGCCTAGACAGTCTTTTGCATTTTAAGTCGGTTGGATGGATTTTCAACTGATAAACTGTGATGAAATGCAGGAACTTACTATTATTTCACAGAGAAACAGCAAGCTACTGGCAGAAAACAAAAGTTTGCATTAAAAACAGAGAATAAAGTATTAGCAAAATAATAAGATAAGCATGTAACTGTTCTAGTTGAATGTACAGTGAAGAGATTTCCAGTAAAAGAAATCATGATCCCAAGCTGAGAATAAGTATGGAACAATGTCTTGACTTTCATTTCAGTGTTCTTCTCCATAAAGACATAAGAATTAGATGGCATAAATTTCTCAGTGGGATGCTATTTTCAGTCTTTGAAATTCTACTACTAAACTTTATTAAGAGTCCATCTGAAATGAACAAACATGAGTCCTTGAAGTTAGAAAACTTACTGCAGCTTTACAGTTTGAAGAGCCTTTTATCAAAGATGTTACGTTTAATAATGTGCAGACTTATTTCTTAAAGTAAATTAAAGTTTACAAGTACAGTGAAAGAGGGAGACAGCAGTTTTTGCTTTGGGAGTTTGAATGTACCTTTAACTTAGCTAAAAATTACAGTTGGAAAAATGGGAGTGGCAGTAGTAGTATTAGCTAGTTATTAGTAACCAGTAGTTACTGCCTCTGTTTTAAGCCTCTTTTGCTGCAAAGTTCAGCAGATATATCTCCAAGGTGTGTATTTAAGAGCTGCTCAGAGGCACAGAGTGTGGGCTGTCAGCAATACCTCAGCCCCAGTGCAGACTCACCACCTTTTCTGCAAACCTGCCTGGAAGCCTCAGCCCTCTGCTTTTCCACTCAGGATGATGAGCATTGTCCACTCCTGCTGTGAAGTCTCTTTCCTTTTTTGCTTACAATCTGTACGGATATTGTGCTTGTTCCACTATAATAAACTTGGGTGGGAAATGCTTCAGCAGCCCTGCAGGACTTACCCTGGAAGTGGTTTGAATAGTATTTGTGGACTTAAGTTAAATCTGCATGGAAGTACTGCTCTTCCCACACTGAAGTTTCTCCTAGTCACAATTTTAGAATTGCAGTGCTAAGACTGACAATTTCTGAAATAATATTTTACAATCATGTTATGTTTTTTTTGTTTCTTTTAGGATCTGTATATCACATGGAGAAAAATTGAATGTAAAATGACTGAGCTTTAAATAGGAAGAGCTTGTAATTAATCTCTCTTGTGGAATCGTGTTTATTCTTCTGTTACCTGATTACAATCATCAAAGGATACTATAATAAGTTTGAAAATTAAGCTTACTAAAGCACTCAAATTTTTTTCTGAGGTGTATTATTGGATTTTATCTTGCCCCCTTGCTATTTCTGAGGCTATTCTTGTCAGAAAATATGTCTAAAGAAGCAAACATAGCAATTTTTTGCTTTATACTTACATATTAAACAAACCTATTACTTCAGCTGCCACAGAGGAATTTTAAGTGTTATCTCTAATCAGAGTATAAATTTTTGGGGGTACTAAGGTAAAGATTTGTCTCACAGGTTTCTGAGTTTTATTCTTTTTCCCAATGATTCCTGCATTAAATAGTATAAGGATACCAATGGAAACTTGCTGATATGTTACCAACACCATAGGCTGGTGTTACTGAAGTGTAAAAAACATGGTAAAACATTTTTAAACAAGCACCACTGATGTAAAGTGGGATTGCAGCTGCAAAGCAGATAAGACATTGTTATTGAGACAGCTGATTTTCTCTCTGCTCCCTTATTTTGAGTCTCCAAATTTTGAAACAATTTTAAAATTAGCATGCAGGTATTTGCATGAAACAAACAAATGTAATAGATTCTTCCTCCTTGCTTCCCACTTAGCCGTACTATAAAACAGTTATTTCAAATAAATATAAATTCCACATCATTTTACCTCCGTATTATTACCTTTTGCGTGCAGAAGAACAAGACAGAACTAATTGTCTTCCTTGGGTTTGTTGTGCCTTCCAACACTCAATTTACATTTAGAAAAAGAAATTATTTTAAAAATATTTCTCTTAATTCTATTATTTATATTATTTTAACCTCCATATATGATACAATGAGACAGACTTTGAAACACAGTTTTCTATAGCACTTAGGTATAGGAAGAAAACAACAGATAATTCTTACCAACACAGGAGATATGAGCAGATCAGCTGTCACACTTCTAGTGAATTCAGTAAATAAAAAAAAAAAAAAAAAAAAAAGATGGACTTGTTTTTCAGAGCTGTGTGTCCTATCATGGTGTGTGTTGAACAGTAGTTTCTATGCATTTCCAGTAAGATAATCATTCCCCTGCAGAGGTTTTCCTCTTCAGTGGGATCCTCTCAAGAAGTCGGAAAGGTGATGGATTCCGGCCTTCCATCCATCACAGGAAGACCTGTATCTTTCAATTAGCAGAGAGGAAAAAGGAGAATTAAGGCATCAAAGTTTGTTTTTGTAGGAGCAGAATATGATAATCTCACATAAGGTCTTGTCTCCTCTTCTGCCTTCCAGTGGAGGTCTCTGAGTAGCCCTTAGAGGTGTATTGTTAAGGATGCTATTGCATCTGATTAAATTAGTGAATAGAGCTCTTGGCGTTATGGAATACGATCTGTCTTAACACTAACACTGAATATTTTATTTCATTTAAGTTGCCAAATCACTTTTTTGAAAAAGATGAAAAGGTCATGTCATTAAGTTTACTTTTTTCTCTATATGTTCTTGATTTGTGCTCCTTAGAGAATATTATTTTATAAGGTGTGATTTTTCTCTTCCATTTTGAAGATTTTTAACTTTTATACTATGGATGATTTCATGATATGCAAAAGTTAATTCCAAAATTCTTTTTTTATTTCACTTCAAGGCTGTAAGGAGCAATAGTGATATTGGGGAAGAGGCAGTACTTGTTCTGTTCTTAATAAAATCTCATGCAAATTGGGAAATATAAGTAATAAACTAAGCTCTAAATATCAGCTGTTGTCCTTGAAAATTTACAGTATGTAATCTTCCAATTCCTTGACTGTAATGCTTGCAATTAACAGTTAGTAATTGTAGAACCAGGAAGAAAGTTGTTCTGCTGATACTTAAAATTTCTATTTGAATTCCCATTTAATTTCTCTACAGAAATATAGAACTTGTTTTTTACTCCACAGAAAACACGTTTGAACTAGTAGTTGTAGCTTATACCTTTTAGCTTGGAAGACTTATTTTATTTTATGAATTCATGGAAAGTATGTAATGAGTAGCAAACTTGTTCCTTTCCCATCCTTAAATGAAGCAAAAAGAGGCAGCTGAGGAACTGTGTCATACAGCACAATTATAGTTTCCAGAAAAATATTGGATCAAGTAATTGAACCAAATTGTAGGCACTCAAAGATAAAGGAATTACTGTCAGCTAAACAGGACTTGTCAAAAACAGATAGTCAATTTAGTTTTCTTCTGAGGCAGAAAAATAGGGCATGGATAAGAAATAAATCAGTGCATGTTATATTTTGTCTTAAGTAAATGGTATTTCCGTATGCAAGCAAGAGGAACATGGGCTACAGGAAAATATTGTAAAGTGAATATAAAATTTGACTAGCTCCTCTTGTAATCATAGTTAAATAGAAATGGAAAATGGAATGATAATGTGAAGTGGAGATTTTTATGGGGTCTTTCACACAGTCCACGCTACTCCATATATTAGGAATGTATTTTTCTTAAATTTGCAGATAGCATGAAACTGGGAGAGACGATGCAGTTATGCAGAAGGACAAAATTTGAGTTGAAAGGGATCTTGACAAAGTGCAGACACAGTCTGAAATAAATAGAATGCAGTTTCCTAAAAACAAGGACAAAAATCTGTACATGTGTAAGGAAATATGATTTAGAGAATGAGGGTGAGGAGCAAATGGCTGAATAGTGCTTCAGCACCAGAAAGTTCTGCAATTTTTAGTGAATGCCAAACTGGGTATAGGACTGCAGTATCACCTGCTGCAAAAAAGATACTATTTTAATGCACAGACAGGAGTATAACTTGTAATATAAATCAACGTCATTCACTCAGTTCAGTCGTACCTGAATTGCTAATTCAGGTATGACTTGAGGGCATTATCATTTTATCGTTAGAAAAAGAAAATTTCACTTCAAAAAGTGTGTGAAGAGCCCAGAAGGGAGCATCAAGAACCAGCAGAGTCTGACCTACAAGAAAAGATGGACAAACTTGTGACTGACTAGTTTAGAGAAGAGAGGTCTGAAGTAGGGTATGAAAAACCTCTCAAAAGGTATAAAACTCATAGTAAACTTGGAGAATGGCCACTGACCAAAGAATTTGTGAACCTTTGATTTAGCTGATTTTTTAAATGCAGTTTTTATCTGCAGTAATATATAAGGTGTTTAATTCTTTTTTTCTAGCAGAATTGTAACAAATCTGCTGGAATGTATTTTACCACTGGAAGATTATTTCTGACTTACTGAACAATCATACAGTCTTTGAAGTTATTGCTGAACATGCTTATGCTTCTCCTCTGAATAGACATTTGAATGACTATGTGTTGCTGAATAGTCACAGCGAGGCTCATCATCCAATTTCTGTCAGTTAGTTGCCTACACATAAATGTGCAATTATGTGTGATTCAATGACAAAGGATGACCCAGCCAGACTTAGGGAACTCAAATCATCATGCAAAGCTCAGGTAGAATCCAAATCTAGGTCAAGTGAATAGGCCTCTACGTATTGGTAAATTGATTTGCTTCATAGGAGACTGTTCCTGCATAGCAGTATCATCTTTTCAGAAATAATGGCCTTTAAGGAATGCACAGGACAGCTGCTTCAAAGGTTTCAGAAGGGAAGGGAGGATAAAAAGGGAGGTGAAAAACAGCTGCAGAAAGTAAGCTGATTCTGTGTGTCATCATAGCAGATGAAACATTTAGCAGAAGAATGAGTTAATTTATTTGTGCTTGGAAATTCCATTTTACTGTATAGTTAAGAATTGCTATAGTAGTCTGGGATGGATATGATATAATGGCTAAAACTTTTCCGAACTGAAATCAGTTTCTAATATGACAGGTCACATGTCATGTTTCTATTAAAAAGATCACAGGTAAAACACCTGATTTATTTCTTTATGATGTTCTGACGATGCAGATACAGTTAGTTAGTTTCTATGGATTTGTTAAAAATACCTTTTCATTTTTTAGACAGGAAACATAACAGGAGAGAAGTGGTTTTACACTGATTGCAAATAAAAGGATTACACCTATATTTCTGCAGCCCTCTTAAATTTTTTTTCATTCTCTGCGCCATAAAGTGATATACTGGTTCGATGTTTCTCTTTTCTGGTTCTTCTAGTAGATGTTATGTATTGTCTTTCACTGGAATTTTCTTTTTCCTGATCAAAATGGTGCCACTCTTCTTTATTTCTTCACGCAATCTGTTGTCTATTGCCTCTTTCCTTTCTTCATTTCCTGTTCTTATGCTTTGTTTAGTTCTTTTCTTGAGGTGTTTTGTTGGTGTGTTTGTTGTTCTTTTTCAAACATCTAATTCCCTGCTTATATGTTTACTACAATATCTCTTGGGTTTTTTTCCTCCTGAAATCAACTTGATAGCAGTATTTCCAACTGATAGTAACGTGAAGTTACAAAGCTGTGGTAATGAACAAAGCCCAGGACAAGTCATATTCTGCAGAGTTTGCAATCAGAGAAAGAAAAGAAACAAACATGGATAACTGACCAGAATAAGAGCTAATCAGTAGAGATTAATTAATTTCAATAAATTGAAAATTTATTTGAACAGTTAGTAATTCTGACAAGCAAGGTAAAGGGGGTCTTTTGCAATTGTAAGGGCCAATGAAGCATGGAGCTTGATAGTAACAGGACTGTTAAGAAAAAGTGATGTGAAATGGTTGGAAATACAAGCAGTGTTCAAATATTTTAAAAGGTGGAGGTAAAAATGACGTGGCAAGCTTTAGGATTAACATTCACTGTTGCTGTGAATGCTGGCATTTTTAAATTGTTCAACTAAAGACCATGGAAGTACAAAAGAAAATGAGCTGAAAGCAGGGAGTGGGCCCATCTGCACTCTTTCTTCCAGCTATGATCCTTCTCTCCATCAAAGTTCTTCACAAGAAAGAACACTTAAAATTAGGTACACCACAAATTCTTGTCTTGGGTAAATAGCTACATATAAATAAAAACAGATTTTATTTTGGATTCAAGGTTTAGTCTGGAACTATATAGGAGTGTAACAATTCAATTTTCCTTTCTCATGGAAGTTTGAAAACTGTATGAACTTAAAAGGTTCTAAAGATAGATACCTCAAATATTCTCTCCTTGAGTGACCTGTTAAAACCATTGCTTGTCAGAAGTGATGAATAGTTCTTGTGGGTTCTGGGCAGTTTCCTGATCGATTGGTTGCTAGTTAATGAGGGAGATGAAGGGCAAGTGCTGAAGTCCAGCTGACTGTGTGAGAGCACACCTGCCTTTTCTCTTTTCCTCATTTTCTCTGTAATGAAGGAACCAATTGGTTTAGAGCAATCAATGCTGACCTGTTAGGCAGTGTTCTGGCATTGCCAAGGCAATTTAATTCAAGAGAGCAAGGATTATAAAGGAAAAAATAAGAAAGTACTCGAAACATAGAATTTAGTAAGAGCTACATTGATATTTTAAGGTTGGCAAATAAACCCAAACCAATATATTTAAAAATATTTGAATCATTATCATGTTCTCTTTTGCATGAGATTGAGGATGCCAACATCACTGTCATTTGTCCTTTAAATCCTGTTTCTGTGACTAGAAATTGCTTCATAATGTAGTGTTTGTATTTGGAGGAGGCAGTTTGCTTCAAAATTTCATTTTGGTAGTTGAAAATTTTCCCATTGTTCTATATTGTATTCTGCATTATTGAACTCATAGGCTATGTATGCTCATAAAATAATTCATTCCAGTTGAGGTGAGTAAAAGTAAAGCTCAACTCCTTAGGAAATAATTGTAGTTCTCATCCAGTATTAAGTTTAGAAAATTTATCATATATTTTAAGATTTCAATATTAATTTGAATCTCTTGTTGCCTTGTATGGATGCCCTTAAAAGGAAAAGAATTTGTTTTCTGTAAGAGTTTTGGCCTTATCAAAAGAAACATATTTGGCAAGTTGGAATTAACTTATAGCAAATGCTAGTTTCCTGCTCTATATTGTAATTTACAGATTCATTGACTGTGTATATTGACTGGCAATATTACTGATGTTAAATAAATATCAGGATCTCCCTTCTGCACTTCTTTCCTGTTTGAAAGAGGCTAAAGCATTGCTTTACAAGGTTCAGCCACTCTGAGCCCAGAATAACATTTTTAACATTTCTGTTAAAAAAGTAAAATAAACTAGCCAAAACTCTTCAGGCAAACCAAAAATATTGGAAAAAAAAATTTAGAAGTATAATATCAAAGCAGTGATATCAAAATATGGTTTATCTTTCCATCTGATAATGTCAATTTTACTTGATTGACCTATGTTTCAGGACAGGGAGGGGTAACCTTCTCCTCTTTCAAATTCAGAAACATCAGAAATTATGAATATATATAAAGTACCTCTAATTATCAACTTCATGTTGTCATTTTCACCGCCATCACATGAGCATCCTTTAGTTCATGCTTGCCCTTGAGCAGATGAGGTGTGCAATCCTATTATTTCAAGCTTTTAAAGCATTTTTATTTGTTCTTTGTAATGAAGTGTTATGTTTAATCAACTTCTTAATTTGAAATCTGAGGCTTCTGAGCTAATAGGTCATGTCCATTCTATTTGTTAACTGGGCTTTGTGCTGACTTCTTTTCAGGCATGTTTTTATATATGTACATGCATGTGTATATACATATACATGAAGTTAATATGGTCATGTATTCTGTAATGGGTAGGAGGAGTGAAAATTTTTATGAGGCCACTTTCTGATATGCTACTTTTTTGAAACACTTGTTCCCCTTGCAGTAGTATCCACCAGTTAGTTTTCAGATACAATGGTAGAAACTCTTTTTCTTTATGTTTGAATATGTTGACCACAGAGCAAATGTTCTGCCTTAAAGCAAAATATCAAATGTGGGGACTTCAGAGGTGATTCTTAGATTGGTGCATTTCTGCCCTTGGTGTGGGGAGTATGCTAATGATGGCTAGTGCTGTACTCTGCTGCTAATGACTCCTGTCCTTAATGTATCCTTTTTTAGGATATATCATCATCTGATGCAGAAAAATTTTGAGATGGTTTTTGCTTTTTTTGCTAATTGCATACTCATAAGGCATGGGACAGGTTTAGAGTTAATTTTCACACTGAATTTTTTACAGGGTAAGAACATTGGGTGTAAGCCTGTATCAGTTATCAATAGAGTTCTATATACTGTGGAGAATACTAATATTCAACAGGTCTGGAACAGACAATTTTAAAAAAAGAAGAGCCAAAGAGTATTCATCCCTTGATAGTGAGGAAAATCGGTCTTGGCTTATTCTGATCCGGTGCAGAGCTTAACTGTGATTGTAGTGAACACACTAACAATAATGTTTATAAATATAGAAGAAAATCAGTAGGAGAATATTTCAAGTAATCTGTCTGTTTTAAAAGGAAAGGCATGTGTTAGCTGTGTATGAAAACCACTCGCTCTTAAAAATGAGTGGTTTAAACTTAAAGTTTTGTGCCAAAACAAGACTGTTTTTCCAGGCCAAAATGTTCACCACGTTTTCAGCTTTTTATTTGTATGAAGTTTGGTCTTTAGTCCAGACCTTTCATTAAGATGTCTGATATATCCCTTTCTGGAAAAGGACATCATAGCATAAAATAAAAGTAATACCTCTAAAAATGTATTTTTGATGATGGTTTAATATTTCAAAAGTCATGAAGGTTTAACTTTGAGTTCTAATTTAAATGTGTCTCAGGCCTTTAGCTTTAGTATTTATGAGCATGTGAGTGATTTTGAGGTTCAGTTTTTTCGTGTAGAGTAGGCAGATTCATAGACTTCACCAGTGCAAAGCAGACATGGTACATACCAGTCGTAGTAAGGTGCACCTACACTGCTGTTCATTTGCAATGCACTAAAGCAGTCTTCTGCATTTTATTTATTCATTTTAGATGTCCTTTTTAGTTTATGTATGTGCAATATTACTGCTTTGAAACAGAGGTGAAAAACTGAACTGTAGGTGCAGAACTAAAAGCATATATGCAGGGTTCACTTTTTAGAAGACTGACATTTGCAGTAATTGTAAATTATTGATAATAAAAATTGGCTTTGAATTCTTACTATTTAATATTTACAATGCATACCTAGCAAGAGATTTTCAAAATTATGCTGTACTTGCTCATTGCTTTGATTTGTTTTTGTTCTTTACAAAGCATGGTGAATATTTTGTAGGTCTGAGACTATGTTAAGAGGTGTCACAGTAAAATCAGATCTCATTTGTATGGGGAAAGATTTTGTTAGTTTTCACTACGAGGTCAAGTAATACTTGAAAGCAAGTTCCTTTAAAAATATGTGTTGAAATGCGGTAGGTATAGGATAATGTGCGGCTGTCTATTTATTAATTTTCACTGCTTTTTTTTTTTTTGTTTTTTTTTTGGTCACTCTTCCTACTATTTTTGTTCTTCCCCTAGTTTTTGGGGTTGTTTGGGGGGGTTGTTGTTGGTTGGTTGGGTTTTTTTTTTTCCTTTTTGTTTAAATATCTATCCTGAAACACAAGTAGATGTCAAGTCTTGTAGATTAGTTGATCTTCCATTAGCATTGTGCGTTTTGTTAGATGTTTATTGCTCAAATTTCTTGTCATATATAGTCATATATCTTTATATAGGATCTAGTTGTAAATATTTTCACCAAATATTTTTTGTATAGACTTGATCTTTAGATATAGAATGGAATTAGACATTGGGCAAATAATTTTTAGTATTCCCACTATAGAAAATTATTAGAGCTGAAATTTGTTCATGTCCAGCTACTGTATTTCTGGTTGACTTACTTATTTGTGGAAAATTAGGAAATATAGGAGAATCCCTGAGTATAAGAGAGAACTTTAAATGCAGTTTGATAACACAGAAATCTTATTCCTATGGTGTATGTGTATAGCAAAATGCATGATCCTAACATGAGTTAAGCTTCCATGTTTTAACTTTAATCTGGCTATCATGGATAATAATAGCAGGTGAGTTGTAGGGATGCAGGTTTCAGCTACTGAGATTCTGCAGGTTATTTGTAAGACTTATATGTGTTTTAATCTGTAGTGTAAGGTATAAAGCCAATGGTACTGTAACATAAACATTTCCATGACTTTGTTTCCTTGTGCTTTGGTCACTTTTGCTAAGTGTCCGTGGTCCTGGACTCCTTTCCCTGAAATCAGTCTGTAAACCACTCTTTTGTTAGCATTTTGGAGCTACTAGCATCGCTTCCCTGAATTGATGTTTAGAGTCTGAAAATTGAAGTATTTAGAGTCAACTGCGTATATTTAGGTAGAAACAATGACCAGCTTTCTCTGAGCTAATACTATAATGTAATATAAAGAAAATTATCAGAAAGTTTGAGTTTAGTTTAGGATTGATGCAGTTGAGTCATTAGAGCTTGTAGGACATCAAGAAAGTTCTCTGATGAGATATATAATGAATGGTTAGTGTATAGAATCAAAAGATGTATGTTACATAGATAAATACCATAATGTATATTACATAGATAAATACCATAATTGCCTTTTAAATATGTAGGCAATAGGGTTTTTAAGCTTCATTTTATGATGAAAAGTACACAGGTTAATTATTGATTTCCACTAAAGTATGGAGATTGTATTCCAAGTATATCAAGATCTATTTTGAATATATTGAATACACTGTCTACTTCAGGGTACATGACATAGGGAGATGGGGTGCCAAGGTGAAGGAAAGATTGCATGAACAGAGAGGTGGAGAGTTAGAGATCTGGAAATTAAATGTGAAAAATAAACTTTTACCATGGGTAAGGAAAGTCAGAGAGTCCAGGTGAGGAAGGTCAGGTGGGGGAAACCTTGGCTCCGAAGTTCAAAGTTTCTACTCCATGAAGGACAGAAAGAAGTCACAGCCTTGTATTTTCTGTAAATTTCTAGTTAATGAAAATATAGCAATAAATAATATTGATTGCCTCCATTTCTAAATGGATATGTATGTCATTATGAGAAAAATAATAATATTATGGAGGAAAAGGTACTATTAGATTCATAATAGCCACTTAACTGACACCAGTTACAGCTGGGAATAAAGCAATGAAGTATAAATGAAGTGCTGCCTCCTGAAACATGTTTTCTCTGCATTCATATATAAGAATAAAATGCATTAACTTACCTTTTAGTTGCATATCAAAATAATGCAGTACTGAGTTCGAATTATCAGCTTAATAAAGTAAAGTAGATGGTAAAAGGTAATGCAGGACATTCAGGAAAAATTGAATTGATGTGCTAATGAAGTTTATGTCTACACAACTGAGATGCATATAACTGTGTGGTAGATTTGTTTAAAAGATACTCTTCCACAGAGCACTTCTGAGGCAAGAATCATGTTATTTAGAGGAAAAAAATCTGCTTGAAGGAGATACAATAGAACCTAATGCCTTTCAGTGGCCTTTTTTCCAATGTAATGTTGTAATGATCTAATTGGATTTCATGGATTTCGAATAGGAGAGAGTTGTGTATGCTCATAGCCACTTTGGGGAGGCCACATACAAGGTATTAACAATGGAGAGCTCTCAATGTCCTGCAGGTAGCTGTGGTAAAACAAGCACATAAATAGACCAGCTTAGCTGATTCCAACACAAATGTGTTACTGCAGGTTTCTGATGGACTGTACAATTGTTAGAGCTAATATCCTAGATCAGTAATTTCATTCGTTTATTACCTGCTGTGCAGTATAGGGAAATACCTTTTACTTATTCTTTCCTTTTTTAACTCTTCTCCTGTATTTTTTCTTTTGACTTTTTGGTTCAAATATATTTATGGTTCAAGGTTTATTTCTTCATTGAGGAGTCACTTTCTAAGTGGTAGCTGAGTGAATTCAGCAACAGTCAAAAGTAGAAGTCAAAGAAAACAAGTTCCCATCAAAGCAAATGTTGGAAACTCTATCAGTGCTAGAGATTGCTGTATAGGCAGAATTCTTCCAACTGCTATTGAGGTGAAAACAGAAGCATGACACAGGTTTATAAGGTGGTGTCAAGGATATTGTGGTAAGTGTTTATTTGGATCAGAGCACTTAAAAAATCTCCTTCACTTTTTATATATATATATATACATATATATATATATATTTATGAATTTTTGAGCTGCATTTGAGTGGTTTTGAACATAGTTCTAAATTTAACAGTAGAGGAAAAAGATAACCAAGATTTATCTGATTTGGTGTCTAATACAGTACCTTTTTGAGTAATGAAAATATTTCAGAAACAGCTTTAAGCTCAGAAAAGAGGATACTACATGTCATCTGGATTGAAAAAGGCAGAGGTTTATGAAAAAGGACTAAGTTTGTTACATTAGAGGATCCTAGGTAGGTCATTAAATTATTTAAGAATCCTTTATTTTGTCATAACTTGGCTCTAAGCCTATGGATTTGCACTTTCCAGTATTTTCTGTGCAGTTCTTATACTCAGTGAGTTTGTTACTTTTTGAAACAGTTGATGAAACTGCTCTTTGGCAGTTTTTAATATATAGATAGCCAAATGGATGATGGCTTAATGCATTCTGTCTTTAAGCATCCAGATAAAGCTCTGTTTCATTCTCAGATAACAGATTCTTTGTTCACAGTGAAGGAAGTTATTACTCTGGTGTTTTTTTTCCATGGCCATAGTGCTTACTTCACTAAGGAAGTAGTCATCCTGCAACTGTTCAAAATTTTTGTGCGCAGGAAAGTACTGGCGTTTTCATGCCCTTTCAAAGCTTTGTAGAATCTGTTATTAAGTGTTTGAAAGACATTACTGAGAAAGATCACTGCAGATTTGTTGTTGTTACTGATACAAATACGCATTTTGTTGTCTTTAACACGGGCTCGTTACCTGTGCAGCGTCGATTCACACACTGAGGTGATGTATTTCTATTTTTTATTCTAGTTTGCTCCAAGTAGGGAGCTGGGTGGTAGTTCACAAAATGCTGGCTTCCCAATAATCAAAGCTTTACGCTATTTATACATTTCAGCAAACAAATGCATCAGCATTCATCGATTAGCAATTATAACTTTTGCATTAATTAGTAACCAAACCCCTATTTGTAAAATATATTCCTCTCTTCCCATGATGATTAGTCCGTATGTACTCTGGGATCCGTTCTGAGGAGATGGTCAGTGCATTGGTGGCTGCAGTCGCCCACTGAATTAGTATCACGTAGAAGTAACATATGTGCAGCTCACTCAGTGATAGGGAAATTTTGGGCAGGTGAGAACTTTACTTTTTATTACCCTCTAAAAAGAAATAGAGTTCGAAAGAAAAACCTTACATTAATTTTCTGATTGCCATTTATTCTCTTCTTCCATTGCGCCCAAAGTGATTTTAAGATTTATGAAATTAGATTTAAAACAGTTTCATATTTTGAGATGCTTAACCACAGGAAGAGAACTTCTTGAGTGGTTATTGTTCCCTTGGTTAAGGAACCAGTTGAAGAGATCTGAATTCAGTAGCTCAGTCCATATATTTCTGTTTTCTGCAAGTGTCCTCACAAGTTTTAGTGATGTATTTCATAAACATGTCAAAAATAATTTATTTTCGTTTTGTAGGAGATCAAAAACTGCATTTTAACAAAATAATAACATATTCTTGGGACTGTGGCACTCCATGTACCAACCACTCTAGCCTGATGGTTGTGTTTCAGTGAATAAATCTCCATTGTAATCAGTTTAATTGGTGCAATACTGCAGAGTGCTGCTCTGAATTAAACAGTTCTTACTGCTTATTAAATCAGCAAGAGAAATGTGGCAAATGACATGTGATACATGTGGTTCTATTCTACAGTTAAAACAAACCACAAAAAAAAGAATGTGGAAAAAAGAGAAGCAGTGAGAACAAGGAGTCATTACAGTAGTTGTCTGTCTTAAATGCTCTGTCTTTAAACATAATTCAACCATTCTTCCATGAACTTGAGTTTCTGGATATTTTATTATTTGTGTATATATATTGGAAGTCACTACCCTTCTTTTTGCCATCTCATTGCTGATGAGCTGTGCAAGAGTGTTTGCATAGGTTAATATAGACCACCTACTTGTTATCCAAATTTATGATCTTCTTTCCCTGTGTCATCAATTATTTCCAGTAAAACACATTATAAAAGAACTAGACCTATGGAGCTTACAAGATTGAATCTGCTGCACTGTCTGCATTTGATGAATAGTCCCATAAATAATATTTCTTTTGTCCTTTATTTTATAGCTCAGTCCAGGCCTGCAGTAGCTAACAGTTTGGTCTTGAATGTGATGGAAAGTGTAAACAAGGAAGTTTAGAGACACTGATTAATTGAGGTAGCAATGGTATAGATGATACTGCTAGTGGCTATCATGTGAGATTTTCCTCATAAAAGACAGAACTTGGTGAATTTAGAAATAATTGATTGATACTTTCACTATTCTGTCTCACGTCAGACATTTGTTTCACAAACACGAAAAACACGTCTTATAATTTCCAATGAGGCTTCTTTTCTTTTTCATAGTATCTGATATATATTTCATGTGAATTTCAGACTTCATTAATAATTTCTAAAATCCATCTAAAGAAGGATCATAGTTTAAAAGTTTGGCTAAGCTGTGTTTTATCAGGAGTAGAACAGGTCTCACAAACTTTGTTATAAAGGAGCACCAAAGCAGTCAGAACCAACATTCTACTTCTTTGAGTGGGACATTGCTTGTGATTTTTTATTTTTAGTGGGTTTGTTCCTACAAACATTGCTCCTACTATTGAATAATTCAAGTTGATGTTTCTAGTGATACAATTACTATTGACTGGTGCTTGTAAATCTGTAAATCTCTGAGTAGTACAGGGCTTAATGATTGTATGATCATCTCTTTAGTTAAGGAACCAAAGCTTGTTCAGTTAACAAAGGCATTCTTGTCCCAGATCCAGACCACACTTGAATAGTAACACTAATGCTGTATCATAAATGTTTAAAATGTGAGACATACTTTGTTTAAAGAATTACCCCATATTTCAGCATTCCAAAACTTGAGTTTTGGATTTGAGTAGCAAATTTGAGTAGCAAAATTGAGTAGCAAATTTGAAATTGAGCAGTACTTTGCATCAGTTTTCTAACCACCTGCAACTACAAGGAGTTGTATCTGTAGGTAGAAGTTTTCAAATCATAAAAATATTGATGAAAATATATAATCACTCATTTTTATGTTATCAATACTTAACTGATTTCATTTGTATATTGTTTAGTTGTTTTCCATTTAATTTTAACATAATGAATGATAAGGTTTCTTGCATATATCCTTGGATGTATTTTTCTGTAAGTAAAATGTTATACTGTTTGGATGGGAGGGTGGTTTATTTAGTTGTTGAGTGTTTAGTTTGTTTTTTGGTCAGTTTGTTAGGGGCTTTTTTGCCTTTTAATAACATTTAATTCTTCATGTGCATTTATGACCTCCTTTTGAGAGCCCTGGAGATCTTTTCTTATTCTCTTATGCCTATGAGCTCAAATACCAGGAGTTACTGTGTTTCTGAATAGTAATGATTCATCCAAACAAAACTTGTATAAAAAGGCTTCTTTCAATAATTGCCTCCCTTTTTAAAATAATTTTCAGACATTTTTATAAATATCCACCCTTCTTTAGCACTGTCTGTCAAATCTTTTGTGATGCCAGAGCTGAATACAAATTTTTGTATATATCTTCATTACAGTTTTATAGAATGAATTTCAAAATTCCTTGCTTTTTTAAGCACAGGTCAAAACTATAGTTATTTCTTTGTTGAGCTACCTTGATGCAGATGGAAATCAATCTATCTTTCTTTTCCTTCCTTCTGACCCTTCTGTCCTTCCATCCTCCCTCACTTTTTTCTAATACTTTTCAGTTATTTCTTTGTCATATTGTTTGTAGTCTGATTCTAGTCTAGATCTAGACAGCATTTACTGAAGTGTCATTGGAGCAAGAAATAAGTACTGCGTGCTAAATTCACAGACTGGTGGAGCATGAGAAGCTGGGGGAAATGTAAAACATTCTCAAATTTCACTGCACAGAATTTTCCTGTATTTTCTTATGTTTTATTCAATATGTTTAAAAATGTGGAGGCTGCAATGTATCTATATCATGAAGTTAAACTGATCCTAAGTCATAAAACTTCATGAGAATGTATTGTGATTCAAAGAAAATGAGTCTTATTGAAGATGATGTTAATTTTGAGGAAGAGTCTGGCTTCATGTCACACCAGCCTGGAAGGTGTGCAGAGCCAGCTCATGTCTGTTCTCTGAATCTCCCTGTCCAGTTTGTTCTAGAATTAGACTTTCTGAAGAACAATGCTTTCTTCTCTATTTAAAACCAACTTTTTTTTATACTGTTGAATTTATTAGAGTCCCATTTTATGTATTCAGTAGAGATGACATAAAGATAAGTGAGGGTGATATTTAAGTTGTGCTTGTCTCCAAAGTCAAATCAGGAATATGGTTTAAATACAGATTTCATGACATCTAAATCTTAATATCTCATATTTTATTTTGTATTCTTATAGTGGAAGTCCATTATGAGATCAGGTGTAATTGCAGATTTCTGCTCCTATCCAGATGGGTTCTAGGAAATTGAGCTGTTTTGGGTTGAGGTCTGATCTGAAATAAAATCAGGTGAACCAAGTTCAGATTTGAGAACTTCATTGGAACTAGAGATTCATACAGTGTGAAGATGGAGAATAAAGCAAGTTGATCTGACATTATTTTTTTCTGTCTTAAAGAAATAAAAATTTGAAACCATTAGAAAATAACAAAGCATTTGTAAACATATTACTCTTGCATATTATTATGTATGGAATACACAACATATTATCTCATTGTGCAAGTGTTACTTACATTCCAAAGCGCATCAGTATTAATTTGGTTATATCCTTTGAGAAACATAGGTTGGTTGGTTGACATACTGCTTAATGTGGTACACAAACAGTTACATGTCCTGTTTAAATGTTGTATACCAATATTTTTAGTCCCTTGAATGCCCCAGCATAAAATACCTGCATACACATTCTGGCACATTACAAAATGGAATGTATTGTGTTTTCAAACTGCTTCACTGCCAGTTGTATTTCCAAGGTGAAAATATTTGTTACTGTTCAGGCTTTGTAGGTGTTAGATTTACTTTTCCTACTGGAGTTCAATGATTTTGTCTTGTGTAAGTGTTTTATTTGATTTGTCACTTTGTTTTCAATATTTGCAGCAGGGATTTCCTTTGGCATAAAATAGACTTTATTAGGCTTTCCTGTCTAAGTGCAGGAAAACTTGTCTTCTGTCAAAGACAGATATGCTTTTCATGTTTGCTCCAGCTTAATTCTTTATTTTGTTTATTTATTTATGTCCACTCTTCTCCCGCATGATTTAATGCTGGCAATAGATTTTTCTTCCTTGTTTTTTTTCTATCTTCCTGCCATGGGTCTGTTGATTCAGCTGTGTGAGTCTGAAGGATTATTCGTTTTAGGGAGTTGTCAATAAATGGAGTTTAGATTGTGTTGAATAACACTTCCACTAAAAAACAAGCACATCTTCGAATGCCCTTGTGTGTTGAGCTGTGCCTCATGCAACTTTGTGGTGATTGGAATGTGAATGTTAGTGGTTCTAAGCAGTTAGAGGAGGTACGAAGTATGTAGCAATTCTAGCACTGTTGTCTCAAACTAAAGGCTCCACAAAGGAAAATGAAATGTCAATTTCATAAGAGTTCATTTTGTACGTATTAGATTTAGTTCTTTGGGTGTGCTGTTGCTATTCTAGGTTGCTTGGATAGTAACAGAAGAGTGGGTATCGATGCAAAATACATGTTAATTTCCATTCCCTTCCCTTACTTAGTCTTCTGTCTCAATATTCTCAAGTGATTGGAATTTGTGTTTAATATATTTTAGTGTTTGTCTGTATCTTACTGCTGTTATTATAATGAAGGATTAAAATGACTCCTAGCATATGCATATTTTTATGCTTTGACAAATATGTCCTAAGCACTGTTGTGATGATGTAAGCAGCGAACTTCGATGTTTGTAGTCCTCCAGGGTATCCATAGCTGAATGAGTGGTGTGATCTGCAGCAGCTGTTATCTGAATTATATGTGTCAGCTTTACAGATGTAAAGAGCAGAAGTAAAACATAATTTAGTTATTCAGATATTTAGACACAACAGAGTACCAATATCATAATTTCATATAAAGGAGAAGAATTGCTCTGGGAAAAATGGGGAATGAATAAGAGATATTGCCATGTAGGTGCCTGATTAATCCACCCAGGTAGTCCATTCAAATTTCAGTAGTTTAAAATTCTACCAAGATCCAGTAGAACATGCTGTTTCCCCATAGTCACAACAATTATCTTGGTAGTGGGTAAAAAACCCCACCAACCAGATTTTTCTGATACTCCTGTTGTGAGAATTTTAGGGTCATGTGTAGCTTGACTCTGTGGCTAGGGAAATCTGTGACATGTGACTGAAACTCTTAGAGATCTTATGTATTATCAGTAGCCATTCTCAAAAAAGGCCAGAAAATAAAAGTAAGGGGCAAAATTTTCTTTTTGCATTCCTCTTTACCTCTTAGGAAAGTTCATTTAAACTCCAAATGGATCAAGGTTTTTTCTTTAAAGAATGATTCAAAGTTTTTTTCTGTCTTCCAGTCTTATCAGCTGAGTGCTCCATTGACAGTGGAGCTAGTCTAGGCATTGGATTGTGATTCTTTTACTCTGCAATCAAGATTCATAGATAACTTTGTGTCATATGACCCTGCTTTGTTGCTGACAGGAATTTGAACAAGTTCCAATTACTCTGAACAAACAATCAAGAAGTTTGCTGTAATGATACAATTTTATAACACAAAAAATCTAAGCAAATTAGCTTTTAAAGCTAATTATGAAGCAGTTTCTTGTGTTCCTATTAATCTTGTTATTTTGTTTATTCTCTAAGCTCTTTAATGCAAGGAAGCATAACTGAAGGATGTCAAAGTACATCTCCATTAGTAACACTCTGTTGAGTTGCCTGGTGCATTTTGTCCAAGCAGCACCTCTCAATCAATACCTTCCTTGCCTGGGAGAGACAAGGGAGTCTCCATGGCAAGCCGGCCTCCATGTGCACTTCAAAATATTCCAGAATTATTCCAGTGTTTAATTGAATTCTGTGCTTCTGAGACTGGAGGGAACAAGATCAGTTACTGTTGTCGAATTTTGGACATTTCAGCTGGTTCACACTGGCAGGTCTGGGGAAACACCTCCTGTTTGGCTGGCTGTCAACCAAGATTCCTGCATGCTCTGCAGGCACTTGGCATGGCTGCAGAGTAAGGGCTAAGTTCTGCTTTACTCTTTAAACGCAGGTTCATCTTCTTTATGAATAATAAATATTTTCTCCACTTTTGCAACTTTTTTTTTTCTACATAGAATGACTTTCAGGACATTTTCTGCTGTGATAATTGATTGATCTGTGAATTCATGTTAATTAGGCAACAGCGTAGAATTCTTTGTTCCAAGTTATGATTATTAAAATAATTTCTAAATGAAATTCGGAGGTTGAGCATTAGCACAGTGAATAATCAATACGATGGTTGTTTTATTGTTTAAAAAGAAAATCTCAGAAAAGATACTGTATATCTTCTCAGCTTGATCTGATGAAGAACACAAGCCAAAATGATGTTGTTGGTGAATGGCCATTAAGTTAGAAATTTAACTGTACAATGTAAATGAAAGACAGACCAAGGATATTGCTTAAGATTCATGCATTTTGATAGTTGTTAATTGAAATAAGTTAAATTCATACAGAATTTCTGCAAGTGTGGGTAACCCATTTTGTGCAGTAATTGGTATTTGGTTTAGGTAGTTTTATGGTTGCTTGTTCAGCATTTATTGAGAGGTGTACAATAGTCCTTTCGAGATTTTTCAAAATTTATAGTAAGAACTGTTGGATCTCTTCAGAAAATGCAGAATCAGACTGAATCAAGGTTAGTGGTTGTTTATGGAAGGTGAAGCCTCCAGGGTAATACAGCTGGTGAGTAGGTCACGATGTTTGAGAGCTCTATTTGATTTGCAATTGGAGTGTAGAAATGTAAGTTATACCACCAGGAATGAAACCCAGAGAAGCTTTGGTTTCATAATATTTGAATGATGGGGTTTTTTATCATTATTTATAAAAGATACACCAACAGAGATTTATATCCCATACATCCAATGTTAGAAGTGTACATCCAGAGGCTTTTGAAGAAAAGTCTGACTCCTTTTCTGGGTTTGTCCTGGCTGTATGAAATCTTTCGGTGTTTTCTGCTGAAAATTTGTTGGTAACAAGATGATTATTATTACTACTGTACTTATTGTTATTACTATTACTACTGTTCTTACTGTTATTACTATTACTATTACTACTATTAATATTTAAAACCTCCTTGTGCACATATTTGAACTCACAGACCATTTCTGAAACAGAAGGTCCCTAATTTTGCTTTTCTTAGCAAATGAATCCAGAAACATTTTTAATAGATTCCACATCTCTTTAAAGATATTTTTTTTTCTTCTTAAATTGCGCTGGAGACAGCATCCTGACTAGATGCAAACCTGCTATGAATTTTATATCATTTTTACTTATTTTCCTTTTTTTTAAACAGTTACTCAGTTCTTATGAGTCTGCACATTATAGTCTAACTGAACGAATTATGTTTAATTGCACAGAAGTCGGTCATGTTTAACTTGTGTTGTTTTCCATTTTTTGTTTCCCTATAGGTATATTCGAATTGTTGGGACCCACAACACAGTGAACAAAGTTTTCCATATTGTGGCATTTGAATGCATGTTCACAAACAAATCCTTTACTCTTGAGAAAGGTCTGATAGGTAAGAGAGAAAACCATTTTCACTTTTTATGAACTGTTTTAAACACTTGTCTTTTAAAGCTGGCCATTACTGCACTTTACTTCCTGTTTCCATCCAGGAATCTCTAAATTACTTTAAACAGTGTTGTAAGCATAGAATTAGTTGGCTAGTCCTTACAACTTCTATGAAATTCCAGTACTGTGGATTAATTAATGTTGCTGCAGGAATGCTGAAATTCAAATCAGCCACTGCTGACAAAGCCACTGGTAGCTGAGTCAGTCAGTGCTGGCAATGTGATTTTTCTTTGCATGTCACAATATGGTTGCTCATGCCTCCCAGTAGGTTAGACTGAATTATCTTACAAGAATGGATTAAACACAGCTATTTATGGTAGTGATGATGGATTTGGACATTTAGGGCCTCTTGTACAGCTTGGTTACACCTGCTGAAAGTCAACTCTCATGTGTTGATTTTCCCCCAAAGAGTCATAGACATGCTTAGCCATGGCAGAACATTATATTGGCTATGCTGCTATTATTCTCAGAACATCACACTGATGGAGCTCTCTTAGCTCTGGGCAGCTTATATTACACTGATTTAAGTACCTTTATGTTACTTAAGGTAGAATTCCCTAACAGACCAACAGTACTGAATAATAAAATGTCTCACAGAAGTACTTAATATCAATTTTTTTTTAATAGTTCAAATGGTTTCTTCCATATAAACTCACAAAAATCAGCTCCTGAAGTTTATTGGAGAGTATTTAGTAGTTGTCTAGGTGGGATTTCCCAGTTTATTGTTAATGGCATAAAATCAAGAATTTCAGCAAAATTCTCAGAGTTCGTGCTGGTTTTAAACAAATATTTACACTTTAAATATGTACCCATGACAGATGGAAGGGAAAATAGTTTTCATAACAGGATGAGAAGGAAGATTTTTAGTAAGACATACTCACTTTAATTTTTTTTCTGAGAAAACTATCATATTTAGTCGTGAAAAGTCAAGACCAAATTCCTTCAGCCTGGTCTCTGTGCATTATACAAAGGCAAATCAAAAGCCCTCTCTTTGTTTGAGGTAGTGTGCAAGTAGCATTGCAATTGCTATTGACTACAAAATAGAATAAGCAGTATGGAAAAACTGTGTTAAAAGAAAACATCTCCCCTCAGTAAGCTAGTTAGCAGAGAAACATAGTATCTCAGATTTGATAAAACCTTTGAGTGAAATTTCAGAATTAGCAATCCCAGTTATGAATTTTTAAAAACTTCATACAAAATCAGTTAGTGTGTACAAATATTTGTACATACTGATTTCAGATGATCGAACTTATTTGGGACTTTTTTTTTTTTTTGAGTATTAACACAAAGATGATTTGATTATAAGTAGGCAAGGCAGTGAATCTGTGCATGTTTGTGTAAGTGAACTTAGACTGACTCGTGTTTCATAGACTTAATTTTTTTTTCTGGTTGAGTGATCATTCTGGTGAGTCAAACTGATCTATTTTAACATTTTTTAAGTTTCAAAGGTAGTCTAGGGATGGAGGCTTTAAATGGCTTTAGTAAAAATTCTCCATCTGTGAGAATGTTCTTGTAGAATCTTACAGGTGAATAGGGTTTGGGCAGCGTAATAGCGAGGGTTTCTGGTCTTAATGGTGATTTTTAATCAAGGGCAGCTTTGCTGTTGTTCAGTGTGGGTCAGTCAAGCTGTGTATGTGTAACTCACTTGAAGCGATCAACAATAAGGAAAGAGAGGCCTGTAGATTTCCTTAGCTTTTTATATTTAAAGGATATTAGTCTATACAATTGATAGAAAATTTAAAGTAAGAATTTGGGGAGTAATTAATTCAAAGTGAGATGTGGACAGACTTCCAACTGTCGATGAAGGCACCAACAGTTTTATACATGACCCTGCAGAGTTTCTGGTGAGAAAGATACAAATGGAAAGATTTGGGGACTACTTGAGGCCAGTCCAGTTGTGAAATGGAGCAGGGGCAACTATGAATGTTCCATCAGAATTTCTGGCCATCAGTATTGCCTATTCAAAAATATTCTTAACAGCTTTGATCCACCAAAAAGATATTATACCCATTTAAGCTTTTTTTCCATACCTCTGATGATTACCATAAAGTGCCATCTTGTATGGATGCTGTGATCAAGCAGACTGTCTGTCCAAGGTCCACTTGTGTAAAAACTCAGTATGAGTACCAGTGGGTTGGCACAGATTGATTTTATTGCTCTGATGAGGATTTCTAATGTTTGTTTTTGTTTCTGTTTCTGAAGTGACCAAATAGGATAAAGTGAATTGAAAGCAGTTAGGAAAAATCAACGAAATATATGAAAGTGCAGTAATTAGAGTAGATTGCTTTTAAGCTTGGCTGAGTAGAGAAACTTTCATCTTAAACCCTTGAAAAGTCTCGGGATTATAAAAAAAACTTCTTGTGTGTCTCAGTTAATCGGCTGTTTACTGCTGACTTGAGAATGTAAAGTTTTGTTTTCCCCAGCCAGACATCTTGAAAGAGAGGCCCGCGAGTCTTTTCTTCTTGTTTTCTTCATAGTTTATTATTTCTTATCATTACATTCTGTTCCTGACCCCGCAAAGCTCTTCATTGCAGGTCAGTTCAAGGCACAAATCCCAAATGCTAACTGCCCCCACCCTCAGGGTGGTGTGGATATTTATATTCCAATCCACATAATCAGTATTTATAATAGTTCTCCAATAACTATTATCTATGTTAGAAGGTTAAACTCTACTCTAAGCCAACTATGATGTGCCACCTCACAGAAGAAGGAAAAAACTCAAAAGCCATGTGCTTCCTCCATCTTGCCATCACCTGCTTACCATCCTAAAAACCCATATATCTAAAATTCCCACCGTGTGATAAAACTACACACTATTCTACCTTCTAATACACACTGTTTAAAACTCTGCTTCATTCCAGAGCTTAAAAGCCCTTTTTCCATGAACAAAGGTTAAAAACACTGTTTGTCAGAGATTCTAAAATCTCTTAAACATGCAAAGAAGTATTTTTCATAACTCCAGACTCCGACAGAAAAGCATTTCCTATAGTTAGAAAAGCAATTGCTTGGGTTCATTGCTTATTCATTTATGATATTAAATACAGTATTAAATTAGGTTAGAACAAACACAGCTGCTGTTTCTATACCTTGTTTTATTAAAAAAATGAAACATTGGCCTTAAGGTCCTTTCAAATAGATTTGGTCACCTCTACTTCTACCTAAACAACACTGAAGATAATACGTGAAGACTTTGTCACTTGAAAACTCATTCCGAAGGAATGAGGGCTCTGAGGTATTTGGTTAGAGATGTTATGTGGAGACTTGAGTAATTTTTTATTTCATTTTTGTGAAAGATACTCAACTTGATCAGAGAGCTGTATATGCGAAGAGCGTAATTTATCAGATATATTACTACTGATATATAGCATCTATGTAATGGCTGTCACTCTACAGTAAAGATTAGAAAGCTGGTAAACAAATAATCAAAATGAAGTGCTGTTTCATGATAACAATCTTATGTTGTGTTTTTGTGTACAAGGTTTTTATGAAAAATTACTAACTTGATATGTTACAATTGGAAGTTAATGTGAAAGATGATTTATACAATTACTTCATACAGTACTGGATGTGGTACTGACATGACCCAATGGTAGCTGAGTAGCAGTTTTGAAACAAAAGTAGCAGAAAATGCTCTTTATAGTGCTGTCTGCTGTTTAAGTATTGGTTTACAGTTTCTTGTTTTGTGAAATGAGGTGACAGAAAGAAATGCAATCTTATGAAATTATTTCCCTAACGCAGATGTTAAGGTTGAGATCTATTTTTCTTTTTGGCATAGTATTATCTCTAAATGTGTAAGTTAACAGCTTTACATATTAAATTCATGATATTAACATAAATCTTTCATTTAACAAGAATGCAAATATTTTTTTAATCTTACAATCATAGTGCTTGCTTATAATGAACTTCTGCTTATGAAATTTTGAGTGGTCTTTAGCCATTAATATTTAATCTAGAATACAAAACAAAAGAATATTTTCACAAGTCAGAGGCACTCCTTTGGAAGCAGTACCTGGTGTCATGTGTTGTATTGTAAAATGTTCTAATCTGCCCAGCAGCAAGAAGTTACAACAGAAGTTAAAGGACTGGTTCTGTGTAAGGCCTCTTTAAGTTTCTGGGAGGTTTTTTCCCACCTTAATAGGGGCAACAATTCCTCTTTTCTGCCTCAGATGGAAAAAAAATTGATAACCTCACTTAGTCTTTTAATCACTACTTAGTGCTGAGGGCAGTCAAGGATTATGTGGGTTTGACCAACCTTCTGTCTCATTTTGAGCTGGGTGAAAGTCGTTAGGAATGCAACGTGGATGGCTTTTCCAAGAAGCAGTGTTGGTTTGTAGTCGGTCTCAGTCTATCAGACTGTCTTGTAACTAGTACATTACACATGAAAGAGAGAACAGTGAATAATGACTGAAGAGCAGAAGATGGATGTAAAACACTGGAATGTCCTTGGTCACCCTCTGGGGAATGCTGTTCAGTACTCAGGAATCATCATGAACCTTTATTTGTGTGCTGTTCAATGCCTTAGGAGAACTTGTTTTAAAAGGTGTAAAATGATACAAATAAATATTCACTGTCTTTTACTCTGGAAGTTACTTAGAAAACAAACAAACAAAACTAAATGTGTAACGGGGAGAAATCATATCAGTTTCCTAGCGTGTCGTTCAGCTTTGTAAAAGATTGCTTTGTCTCTCCCCAGGGAAGCAGTGAAAGATGCTGGGTTTTGTCTAGTTTAATGTTGACTCCATGCAAAGCTATCATATTTTTTTCTCCTTTAAAAAGGTTCACATTTTTCCAAAACAATGCAGGCTTACCCAGCAGTATAAGTCAGCTCTGCTGCAGGCATAGCTTTAGGAAATTATGAAAAATTGAAGACAATCTAAATACTGCAGGGATTTTTTTTTCCCCTATCTGCAAGAAAGGACAGCCACATGGTTGATTTTGAGAGAGATTTGTTCATATGGTTCCAGTTCATTTGGGTTTTTTTATCCTTTTCTGTCTGTTTCCAGTGCCACAAGGAGGGATGCACACTTCCTAAAACAACTGATATTTCTGAAAGCCTTGTGCAGACATAATGTTTAATGAAAGAGCCCTGTAGCAGCCAATTAGTTGGCAATGAAAAGTACAGCCAGTTCTAGTGACTTGAATGGTTTTGTTCTACTTTATTGGATTAGGATACTGTAGCAAGTATCAAGTGAAAAATCAGCCTTCCCTGAAGTTTTTCTAATACAATTTCTGACAGCTGGACAAAAACACACATTTAGTGTGGTTTTGTTTCTGGCTAAGTACAGCTTGCAGAAAGCTTTTCACTGAAACAGGTTAAAATACTGTTGATATTTGTTTGAAGTTGATATTCTTTGAGCTCTTGATTTCTTTGAATAATTTGATTGAAAATTCAAATTAAATGTAGTAATTTCATCAGCAAGTTTCAACTCAAGAAAATAAGAGAGTATATGGAATGAAAGACAGGACATGTGGCTGTACCTTTAATTAACTGAAAAGTCTCTAGATTTCATTTTTTTTTCTACCATTTAGCAAATAAACAAGTGTAAATTCATATATTGAATACAGATTAGATTTAACAAATCTTTTGGCATGTGGAAAATAATGAGAGCAAAATGCCTAATACCTTTTTAATTCTTTAATACAATATGATCAAACTCTGAAATAATCCTTTCATCCTTAATTCACTCTTTCTTCAATCTCAGCTTTCTGTTTTCCAACCAACCAGGAAGGAAACTTGTCAGCTTAGTTAGATTTTCAAGGAGAGAAGGAATGCAATTTTATAGTTAAAAATTGAATGATTGGAAGCTGAACATTTAACAGATGTAATCATGAAAATCACTCTTTCATACTAACTAAAACATAAATTTGTTTCTTCTAGGGTAATTTCTTGTTTTTAGTTTCTTCACAGTGATAGTTTTATAGGTGTCTTAAGAGAATTCACTAAAATGAACAGTTTTGTTGCAATAATGACACATAAGCAGAGAACTTTTGACTGTTGCCTAGAGTGCAGTATAAATATATTCAGCAGTCCATAATGCTTTAAACTGCTGCTTTCATATAAAATAAGACTATATAGTAGATCTGCTGTCTCCCTGTATGTTTATTTTCATAATTTAAGGTTTCTTAATGGCTGGTTTTGTGAACCAGTGCAAACACCCACTTTGTTCTGTTCCTTCCTGTGGTGCAAAGTTATTTGAGGATTTTCTTTCATTTCCCCACCCACCCACGTTGTAGTGAAGTCACAATGGATGGACAGAAAACAAAAGCTGACCTGTCAAGAATGAGAGATGAAAGGAAGTTGTCTACACTCAGATATGGAAGCCACTTGGCAACAGCAGCAGCATTAACTTTTTTTTCAGAGTGCTTCAGGGGAAAATAATTCTTATGAAAAATCAAGTATGCTAAAAAGACAAAATATGAAAAACAAGCTTAAGGAGTAATAAATAAATATAACTGAGGCTACAACACACTCCTGGTACATTTTTATCCTGGAAGATCTCTAAGGATAGTCGAATAACGTATCTGTCTTATCTTAAATATAATCCGTATAGATGACCCTTAGGCCACGTCTTGAAAATTGCAATCCTTTATAAAAATACTATTGCTAGAATTAAATATACTGCCAGTTCTTCATCGCTCCATACTGCAGCATAAGACAAGGAGACAAGAAAGTAAGTTTTAATAAATGTTTGATGCCACTGTCCTGTAACCTCAATCATTTTCTCATTTTGTTTGCTTACAAAATGTGTTTGCTTTAGCACACGTCTTTTCTGTTCCATAAAAACAAATCAGACTTTTCAGCCCAAAACTACTGTATGAACAGTAGGGGAAAAAACCCAACAATTTTTGTATTTGTAATCTTCTCTTTTCTTTTTTCTGATAATATTGGTGACTGTAAGAGCTGGATAGTGGATTAAAAAAAAAAAAAGAGAGAAACAAGACTGTTGGTTTTGATGGTTTTGACAGCTTGCATTTGTAAATAAGCGACCTAAATTGAAGCAGAAATTCTAATGGGAAAAAGGAAGACAACCAAAAGACTTGAAAATACAGCATAGAACAGTCCACACCAGATGGTACGTTTAATAAATTTATCAAGCATTTATAAAAGATGATAATGAATATTCGAAATAGGGAGTGGCAGACCCCCTAAAGAAAAGGAATGGGATGGCACATTCTGCACACTTCAATTAGTCAAAGTCACTTTCTAATTAGCTGTCATAGGGAAGACCACAAAATTATGTTAAAAACACACCAAGACAGTTTCTGTACATCTGCTTAGGAGGGTCATGGATTAGTGCAGAAATCTAAATGTGAGAAGGAGCAAGGATGAACCTCAGAGGGCATGCAGGCAAAATATTGCATGAACTGAGCTGTACTAATTAATTACTTAGATAGCTTGGAGTGTGTCTGGAATATGCCATGGAGCCTCAACATGAGCATTAATTTTGACTCTTATCTTTTACACATTTCCTTTTTTACCAAGATTGCAATAGCTTCCTCTTCCTATAAAAAAACAGCTTTATGTAAAAGATGCTTTAAAGCCTATATAAAATAAATACACAAATAAGTTCCCTTTCGTCCAGGGAGGAGAGGGAGAAAAGGAAGTCAAGGCAAATTTTAATTGAATGCCAGTACTCTAAGTTTGCATTGTTAGCCTTTGCTTTATTCAGATTGTTCCCAGTGAAGTACTTCTAATATCTAACACCTGCTCCCCCATAAGAATCTGGGAATTGTTGAGTGCCTCTTTTCAGTAATAGGTAAATCAAGACACTCTAGAATAGTAAAGTGCTGGATTTAGTAATTTTTTATGAGCAGACAGAGATGATAGTACATTTGATAATGCAGTAGCTTTTCCAGAATTGGCTGCTTTTCCACTTGATAATGAGATTTCATGTTTTTTCCCCTCTGTTTTTTAAGGTGTTTTGGTTGGTTAGTGGCTTTCTTAAGATTATGCTTCTGACACAAGTAGCACAGTGAAATCACAGAATCCTAGCTCTTCATGGAAAATTATCTCTTCTTGCATGCTGAAGACTCGTACAGTTGCCTACAAAATTTCTCATAGCTATGTTTCAGCCATTTTTGAATGTTGTAGTAGAGGGAGGTTTCATCATGAAAACAGGAAGAAATTATTTCAAAATTTCTCAAGTTTTGCTGGACAAGGTATTTTTTTTTCCCAGTTGTGTTGAAAGGGTGCTTTCATATCACCAATACTGAAATTCATCTGTTAATTTACCAAGCTATTCTGGAATCAGTGCTATAAAAACTATCTGTACCACTTGTTCTTCACTTTTTCATAGCTCATGTTATGTGAGTTAAATTTCCTTCTGTCAGTCTTTTTTTTTTTTTTTTTTAACCTGTTCTTCTCCAGAAATAAAGACCATTGGCATCTGAACTGTTTTCTGACTTGTCTGTCATCTTTGTGTTTTTAATTCACAGTTCCCACTGAAAATGTTGCAACAATTGCAGACTGTGCCAGTGTGATTGAGGGTGTAAGTCGCAGTCGCAATGCCTTATTAAATGGAGACACAAAAAACTATGACTGGGATTCTGGATACACATGCCACCAGCTTGGGAGCGGAGCTATTGTAGTGCAGCTGGCACAGCCCTACATGATTGGATCAATACGGTAAGAGGATTTATTTTTCTCTAAATTAGGGGCCACAGTGAAATTTTTGCTGAGCAGTTGCTTTCTTTAGAATGTATGACATTTGGAAATGACATTAATTAGGGGGCTAGTTCAGTAGTTGTCATTTGGCTTCTTACTTCAGTATAACAGGCATGTTAAAAATTGAATGTGTGAGTTATTTGTCAAGATAGAGAATGCAATTCCAGAAAATATTACTTTTCAGAGGCATAATAGTAGTTACAGTCAAATTATAAGATTAAAGCTGTATACTTATTTTAAAATAGATTTTAATTGCAGTCTCACTTACGGTTAAGTAGGTGCAGTTACTCTTACCGCTTTTTTCTGAAAATAATTTTCTTGAAGAAAATCATTTCAAGTCAGCCAGAGTTCCTTTTCACTTTACAATTAGTGCTACTTCTTATTTAAACGTGGAGGGTGTAATAAAGGTACAACTACCTGAATATTGATTTACGAGGCTGGATTGATGAATGTATGTAGATTTGGATTGAAGTTCATTGGGCTGCTTCTACTGTAAATGTGTGTATACATATGAAGATCAAAATTTTGGCTGATGTAGAGACTTAGGAGATAGGAGAATGGGATTTTTCGCAGGTGTAAAGAAAAATATTCAGCTTCAGAATCTCTGACTAAAACTGGGGTGTTTGTTTCATAAAATCAGGCATACAAAACCTTGTCTTAATGGCATCATGGTCTTTGTAAATTTAGACTGTGTAGTCAGGGACTTAATTTGTGTGCTCTGTGACAGTGAAATAAAGATTTCTGAAGTTCAGAGTAGTAGTGATCAAAGGCTGAATCCCAGGTGAGTACTGGCTTGCAACAGAGATCATGTAAAGAGATAATGTATTTCTAGGAGCTCAGTGCCTTCCCCGTGTTAAGAGCTGCCAAGTGAGACTTGAAAGCTCTTTTATAACTGCCAGTTTCTGTTTTGTGTGGTTTGGTTTTGGCCTATGGCATTGTTATGATGACTGTAGAACTTTGAAGATAAAGTTTGACATTAGACATCCAGGCAAATCCCTAACCCAACAAAAGTCATGTTTTGTGTGTATGCAAGCTGTAGATGTTATGCATAAAGCAAGTGTAGCATTGTTCTCACTGTGTGAAACAAGTTGAGTAAGCGTGGTTGGCAACTTTCCACACTCATTTGAGTTTGGTGTTAATATTCTATTAAATATTGCATCTCAAGTAGAAAACCAAGTGATACTCAGATTTCTCTAAATAGGTAAACAAAAATGTAATTCTGTCATTTTCATGACACTTTAAACTTAATTAGCAGTTAGGGCTTTGGCCATATAAAATATTGAGAGACAAATATACTAACTAAAATGCATAGTTTCTCAGTTTCTCTGTCTTCCTATCTTACTGTTTTCTGTTATCCTTCAAATGGTTCATTATTATGGGATAGGAATAGTTAGTGGAATAGTTAGGAATAGTTAGGAATAATTTCACTAACAATAAGAAGTTAGTGAAAAAAACCTGACTTTCCTATAATAAATGCTATGCTATTGTTTATTCTTGTGCAGAAGATCTTTAATAAGTATCTTTATTAAATAGTGTGTTAGGTAAATAAACTTTTGGTTACCAAGAAATGATAACTGTGTAATCAGCAAGTGTGTAGAGCAAACTAAAAAAAAATCACAAACATCACATAATTCAAAAGTAATAGGCGTTTAGTGATTTATGTGGTATTGAATTGTACAGCTACTGCTTCAGAATCTCATCTTTCTTTGTCAGTTTCCCTGCATGTACAGTACAAACAAGATTAATAGCTTACTTTACAAAAATAACAGTAATAAACATCATAGTCTGGGATATCTTCTGACAGAGGAGACTACCTGTATTGCCTAGAGACAGAAATGCTATCAGTATGTCATTTTTCCCTTTTTGTGAGTGCATAGAAGAACAAGTGCTTTGAGTTGCAGCCGTGTCTATTGCAGGTCATGGGCAGGGAAGAGAGGAAGCTGCCTCTTGGCGTGGGGAAGTGAAGTTTCACTCTGTGGTATCTCCAGCTTTGTCAAGGGTCTGCAATATGTTCTATATTATGCAGTGCTAAAGATAATGGCAATTGTTCTCTTTATTCAGCATCAGGAAATCTATATTTAGTACAGAAATCAAATCATACATAAACATAGATGGCAGCAAAGAAGTCTTAGTATTTAATCTTAAGGGAAGCAGGAGAATATTTTGTTAACATAATGTCTGCCACGACTGATGGAACTGTATTCACTGTCTGTTTTCCTGTTGTTTGCTTGTTTGAAAACTCCGTTGATCTCATGCTCCCAGCTAATAGAAAAAAATTCTAGGAGCATTTGCTTTAGGCTGGCAGTACACTATGACTACAGAATGACATGAATTCCGCTACCCTCAGAAACTGAGTCATTATACCCATGGGTTTGGATTTTAAGTGAATAATTGGGAATTAAAATATGTATCTTTTTAGCTCAGAAACACGAATGTGCCATTGAATATATTTATTTCAGAGAGGGTAAATATACAAAACCTTTGGAGAAAGGTAGTAGCAGCTTTCAGTCTACAGAAATGGGAATATCACCATGGCAACTAAATACTGAGTATGAAAGAACCAGAAGAACTATTGGTTGTCAAATATGCCTTAGAAATGCAGAGAGTAGAATGTTTCAGGAATATATATTTTATGTGTGCTTTCTGCCAAAGTCATTCCAATGTCTTAGAATCATAGCACCCTTCAGGTTGGAAGGGACTTGAGGAAGGAGACATCTAGCATCGGGTTGTTTCTCAAAGGAGGGTCAGTTATGAAAAAAGACCATCCCAGTCAAGGATTTATGCTTTCAAAACTCAGGTTTTGAAAATTTCCAGGGCAGGAAATTCCTCAACTTCTCTGGATAGCCTGTGATAATATGGCTACCCAGATATTGTTCTCAGATATTGACAAGTGCTGTTAGGTTCCTCCCCAACCCCAAGCCTCCATAGGCTAAACAAGCTAGCCTCCCCAGTCTCTTGCACAAGGGGTGTGCTTCAACCTCATGAACATTTTGATGGTCCTCTGCTGGAATTGCTGAGATGTATTAATGTTCTGTTTCAAATCAAAAAGGGATTCAGTCTGCCAGGCATGATCTAACAAGTGTCAAGTACAAAACAATAATCTCTTTCCACTCTTTGCTGGCTCAGTTCATGTTACTCCAGCTCCCTGCTTTTAGCCTTCATTGCTGAGAAGGCACACAGGCAACTAATGACATCTGTTTAATTTGACTCAGGAATTCCATGGGAGACCATGTTGAAATTTTGTTAATATTGAATACTTCTTCATGTATTTGTATAAATTTAGAGCTCTTGACTTCCACATCAAAATTTACTCAGAAATTCTGAAAGAGGCCTAATGACAATCAGTTATCAATACTATTTTCTAGTAGGAAAGACATGGAAAACATGGAGATGTCAACCCATCCCTTTCAATCCAAATTATTCTATGATCCTGTTGTTTGGTTTTTTTTAACAATTCTTACTAAGTATGGTCTCTTAGATTATGTCATTTTAAAAATATTTAAGAGGTGTTTATTCTTTTATTAGTTCTCAGAACAGTTTACAAGATACTTGGAACAGTTAACAGAGTCAAAGTTTACATGTTTTTCTATGTAGTTGCCTGTCTGGACACAAAATACCTTTCTCCTTTGAGTCCCTGAAAAGGCCCCTATTAGTGATATAAAAACTATAGTATTTAATTAGGAACAGAAAGACAGCAACTGATGTCTGTAACATAGTAAACATAATTTAATTTTTAAATGGCTAAAATGTAAATAATGCAACAGCTGCCATATCACAATAACTTTCTCTAATTCTCCCTGCATTTATCTGGAATAGAAATACAGTACTATTATGCTACAGTCTTCGGTTGATTTTTCATATAAATTAAACAAACAAACAAAAAAAAAAAAAGGATTTGTTAGAGTGTATGTGGTAGAGATGGAATTGTATGTCATAATGATTTCATGTTAGTATAAATAGAAATATTTTTTGTCTTTAGAAAAGTATATGAACTACTTATCCAACTTTAATCCTTTTGAAGACTTTAATGCTAGTGTGAAATTGATAGCTTTTCATATTCAAAGTAATCCTTTAATTAGCAAACAGCATCAGTGAACTTGAATATGTTTTCTGTTTGCTTATAGCATCATCATATACATCTCTTGTGTTGTCTGATTTTCCATACCACTTCAACTTATGAAGCTTTTCTTTCTTTGCTGCTCATTTTCTCTGCTTGCCTGACTTGAGAGTAAACTCATGATTCAGAATGAATGATCTTAGAAACACTTAGAAAATATGCAGAAATTTTGTCCTCTTTGTAGGAAGAAAGACTGGTTTTTTGCAGGGTAACTACTGAAACATAAATATCTGCAGAAAATTGAAGACGTGTATAGACAACCAGAGGCAGAAATGCAGCTACAATTATTTAAAAAACCTCCTTCCATGTGGAAGAGTTTTCTTTCTTTCTCTTTCAAGATGTGTCACTACCTTATGTTTTAATTTCTGTCTTTTGGGTTTCTACAAGTATGCAAGTGGTTTATGAACACAGTACTGTCAAATATTTATCTGTGTCTTCTCTGTAGTGACTTACAGTACTCAGGAAGCAGATGTCATCCTGTCAGGTGCATGACTAATATTGTTTGGTATTCTGCTAACACCTTGAGAATAGTAGTTATACAGCAGTCTGAACTAAACAGTGTCAATCTTTTTTACAGAAATCTAAAAATAAAAAGTAAGCACAGATAGAGAAAAATGTTTCTAAAAACACAGAACATTCAATCACAGGGCAGCACATTACATTTAGGGACATACTGTTTAAAAAAGTACTGCAGTTTTTGTGGTTTTTTTTTTTTGGTTTTTTTTTTTTTAATAGGTAGCAAATATAATTATTTTCCTATGCATGCAATGTAAAGTTTTATTCCTATTTGAAAAGATTTTATTTTATAAAGTGAGGCATTGTGCATGCAATGTTATATTAAATTATTCACAGGCCTAGACTCCAGATACCCAAAAAAGAAATATGTTAAATCTCACAGTGTTTCAAATCTCACAGAATCTTCACTCGATTTTAATTTCTCAATCAGGAGGACAAGATACACTAGTGAGCTAATTTAGCTTTTTATTTCAATATGGAAAGTCCTAAGAACATGGGCAATTTTGCTATAAACAGATGCATTTCCAGTGGGTATAGTTCTGACTTTTTAAGTGAAATATTCTCCTTCCCATCATGTAATATTCATCCTAGCAAAACACAGCTTTGCTAAAGAAGATCAGCGTGGCAATTTGCCTGTAATGTGTTGCAAAGCTTGTTGTGCCTGGCATAAAGTGGCGTTTGTATTCAGTGTGCTGAATACAGTACTCTAGTTTTCACCTGCAAGTTTTCCACTGCTTATCCAGAAAAGCATTTCAAGGAGAGTAAATTCCAAGTAAGTTCTACTGTCAGTCTGCATCCTGAGTCTCTCCTAAAAAGCTACTAGAGAAGAAATAACTTTTTATTTTCCTTCAGAAGTATCAAAGAAACAGAAATCTACATTTAGCATTCATGCAAAGTCACTTTGGGAAAGATGCCGCTGACTTTAATTCACTTATTATTTGGTTTGTATTAATTCTAAACCATATGATTTTTAAACCTATTTAATGAGATTAGGTTGATTTGGGAGAGAGCAATTATATTTTTGAAAGGAACAAGTATGTCCTGTTGGCCTTTTGCTTTAAAACCAAGCCAGCTGTGTTTTAATTATGGTATTGTTAGTTGAAATTACAGTCACCAGTGTGTTTCTGATATTCAAACTCTTGATCATAGCTTTGAAAACATGGATCAAGGAAACAGCAATGAGTCACCATGATAAAAAGGATTCTGTTGAAAAGCATAATTAGCTACATTTTGATAGCCTTTTTGAAGGAAAACAAAATTATGAATGTTTTTGATTTTTTTCCTCTTTTTATCATTTAGAAGACTTGGTTTAAATATAAATGTTAAATCAATTCAGGACCTGTTGATTAGTATCCAAATCTGAATAGAGGATTGTAATCAGTAAATGTCTTTTTTTAACAAAATGCATTTCATTCAGTGTCTTTGGAGACCTTTCAGCCGTAGAAAAGCAGAATGGGGATAATCAGATGAAGGAGAGGTGTTGCAATTGGGTGGTTATGTTTTGGGGTGTGGGGTTTTTTTTTAAGTCTGTCATAATGCCACAGACAACTCTTTCTTTTTTACTAAGTCAACTCTGAGTTTTTTAATTTCCAAATAGACAGTATTCATATGTGCTTAAGGACTTGTTGAAAATGTTTTAATTTAGCTTCCTAAAGCTAATTTTGATAGCATATTATTTCTGATAATATTAATAAGCTAGATTCAATATCTAGGGAATTTGTTTTGAATCTGCTTGGCCACTAGACCTAGTTCCATTTTTCACACTGGGATTTCAAAAACTAAAAAGAAAGGGCTTTTCTAAGCAAACTAGGTTGTTTCCCTCTGTACTTGGTGTTGGAAGGCTGCACCTCAAGTACTGTGTCCAGTACTGGGCCAAATATCTCTTGCAACAGGGACATAATGCCCATATAAAGAAAAGTAAGAAGATACACTTGCCAGATATGGGTTTTGATCATACTTGAGCTAAATGCGTTCCCTGATGCTTTAGGTCTTCCTCTCTGTCAGACAAGTATGGAAATCAAAGGCTATTCAATATCACTTAGTGCCCTTCCTGAAGGAATGCATGTTTGCATGTTTGTTAGAACTATTGTCTTTCGTTTTCTTCTGTATTTTTAGCAATTTGCTTTAAAATGTTTTGCCTTTTTTCCTTTTCTTCTGATGAACTAGGACTGGGAATTCCCATTTTCTTGCCTTCTTCTTTTTTAATATGTCTCTGGTATATTTGCCAAAATCAAGAAAATATAATTAAGAAGGCAGCATAATGCTTTTAATCACTTAATTTTTTTTTCTGTCCTCTCCTAAACTGACTTTTTGAAACAGATCTTTGTATCATGTCTAAAGAAGATAATCCCATGTGGCAAATAAATTAAAAGCAATTGGATGAATGTAAAAGATTAATGTTCATAAGTTGGTTATTGTAAGCCTATAAGTCTATTACTGGCGTTGGGATAATAAGAATAGAGACACCGTAGTTTGAGAGGGGTAAAACAAGACTTCTTTGAGTGGTAGAGGTACATTCAAAAAGAAACAGTTATATTTAGAAAAGAATTAAGTAGAGAAAATAAAGGGATTGAAAAATTTAAAGGTTGGTTTGATGTTTGTTTTACTTAGCACTCAACCACTTCTTCATACATAGGTTGCTACTTTGGGACTGTGATGATCGGAGCTACAGCTACTATATTGAGGTTTCAACGAATCAGCAGCAGTGGACCATGGTGGTGGACCGCACAAAAATTTCCTGCAAGTGAGTTTAGTTTTTTCTATTCATTGGCTCAAATTAAGAACTGGAAGCTGGGGGTTTTGGTGAGTTTTTTGTTTACTACTTACATAGGTTACTGTGAAAAGAATTATCATTGTATAAACTGCAGATTAATGAAAGATTTTCAAACCAGAATCAATTTTTTAAGATTGTTAATGGATCTTCAGACAATCAGTTGTATCCTTCATTCATAAAATGTCTGCCTACTATACCCTTGGCTTTGTGATCACTAGAAGTTAAACTCTGTTTTTCTGGAGGTCACAAGTTTATGGTGACCCCTGATGTCAAACCACCCTGCCTTGAGAAGTGTGGTAGGAGAGGGAAGAGAGCATACTTGGTAAAGGATTTTGCTAATCGAATGTCTTTCTTCCTTATCAAAACACAGAAATGTGTTGCATGACATCTGAAGAGAGGAGGGAGAGTGAGGGTAGGCACCAAACTATAACAGACCACACAGCTGCCAAAGCTTGACCTTGTCTCTGCTAAAAAGTAGAGTGCCTGACTTATGCACCAAACACTCTGCTTTTGAAAAGCACCCTTCCAGAGAAAGAGAGTGCTCCTTAAGCAGAGATAAAGAAGAGAAAAAAAATTCATTTTCATTTGAATCAGGAGAAATCAGTCATGAATACTCTTCACATGTATACTCTCCATTGGCTTTACTGCAGTTTCTGCTGATAAAATTCATTCCTCAAGAATAGAAGAATAATTTATTGCTGAGAGCCTTCTTAAACCCTGTGATGATGGTTCTAATTCCTAGCAAAGAATGACCTAGATACTGGTTGTTGGACTGAAAAGACAGTCTGCAAATTTATATATTGCATATCCAGAAGCCAGGTATGCTCAGCATTCAGTGAATGTTGATGGGATGTGATTTCCTGATTAAGCCCTGGGGAAGCTCAGAATTAAAAAATCTTAAATCTTTCATTTTCCCTGAGTCAGTTTTCCACAAGATGTGCTTGCTTTCTGTGGACAAAATTCAAGCCATCAGCTTATATGGGGTCAGCCCCCACCCACGTCTTGTATTTGTGCCAACCAAAATACAAAATTGATTTTACAAATTCAGAGACATTCTGAATTCTCAGTTTGTCACATCAAGCAAGAGTGTTATTCAGTCCTTTGTATCAGCACTGCTGACAGACATTTTTCTAAAGTTTATATTTCATCTCTTAACAAACAGTGTGACTCAAATGCTTTACATTGCACTCTAGACATGTTGGTGAAGGAGAACTTGACACGTCCTTTCTGTGCCTGTAAAGGGCAGGGTATTGATGAGCAGAAAACCTGGGTTCTGCCTGCAGGTCTGGAGAATGATTAAATCTCTACTTGTTCTCAAAGACATCTCAGCGTAATAGATAAAATTCATCTTTTTGTCTGCCTCCAGCAGTGGGAGCACTAAAAGACTGAAACCACAAAAGGGAGAGAAAGAGATATCAGGAATCTGTGCACTTTTTCCTTTTGCGTTTTGATATTGAAAGCTTTATAACAGTCAAAAGGAACGCTTGTTTAAGTATGCACAGTGCAGGTGAAATTGTTGATAGACTGCCCAGTTCAAATATCTTTTCACCATGTTCAAACCATGCTTTTTTGCTTTTTTTGTTATTTTCAAAGCCTTAGCCTCGAGCAAATAACGGTACATCCCTAAAGTAAACATAGCTGCCTTCTTTGGGTATACTTCAAAATCTTGATTCAAAACGAAGGTACTCTGGATGTTCTCAAAGCTGTGGCTGCAGGAACAATTTTCGTGTGGATTAAAGAATTACATTTTGCCTAACTGCTTGGTCTGACAGATGTGCAGTCAGCTGGCATAATGGCAGTTTTTATTCTTGAAGTCTACAAACATAGAGTGTTCTAGCACTGTCTGTAACTATCTGCTTTAAACAGATAAAAAGACCTGGTCATCAAATTTCAGGTGATTTCTTTGCATCTGATAGCATTTTTTTATGTTCAATTTATATCTCTTGCCTTTATGATCAGAAATATAGACTGATTTCTTTTTTCAATCAAAGAAAACTAAATATGTTTCATTTTATTTTCAGGTATGATTTGCAGAAATGCTGAAGTTACTTCAGCTCAAAAATTGCTTGAATTGTAATGCCAGTGTGATGACTGAGTATATGTGTCATATAAAATAAATATATGCAATAGTATCTATAATATCTATATTTTTTCTCTAGTAAATATGTTAAATAAATATATAAAATGCTATATAACTCCCAAATGCTACAAATGTTAGGACTGGTCTGTAATGAACAGAGCATTGTCATTTCATACAGTGTGAAATTAAATATGGTACTGGAACACTGATTTTTTTACTGAAAAATAATGAAACACAGTATGATGTAAAAAAGCCATTCTCTTAATGCTTAAAAACAGTTGAATGTAGAATGGAAGAGATATCATCATTTAGTGGCTCATGTGCTGAATGGAGGCCCTCACTTAAAATTGTTGGGTAAACTTTCAATATGGTGGTAGAGACTTTTTAATGAAGAGGGAAAAACTGAACCAGTCACTGTCAGGAACATGTGAAGAGTTTTTGGGGTTAGTTTCTGTAATTAAACGAAAAGCTCAGATTAAAAATATGGGGAGGGTTGCCATGAAAACAAACAACTCGTTTTCATTTTAGATAATTTTAACATCGACAACAAATAGAGAAGATAAAAGTTGGATTTTAACCAAAATTAACAGATGCTAGTAAACGGGAGGTGGTACAGTTTTTCAGGTTTACTGGTCATAGTGTAAGGGAAAGATACTCCTGCTAGATGCAAAGGATTTCTTTTTTATGTGTCTGTCCTTCCTCTTAGCATTACATTGTTATTTTTAGTGTGCCTCTGAATCCCTTCTGTTGCTGATTTAAGGGCTCCCCAAGGAAAAGGAAAGGTATCAAAGTGAAGCACTTTAACTGGGGTTGACTCACCACCAGCTTTAGGCAGACAGTTACAATGTCTACATTTGGTAATTTTCATTAACCAGACTAGAGCATACAGGGATAGGAGCAACAATACCCTCATCTCTTTGTTCTCTGTATGTTTTTGAATGCTGTGCTCATCTCTCACTTGGATGAAACAAAACAAATCTTTTGCTAATGTAGTCCAATTTTGCAGCTATTTTTTCTCTCAGCCAAATCCTATTGTTTTTTAATGACTATTTGACATCCCAGCCTGAAATGAACCAATTCTATGTTGGTATAAAAATTGTCTTCACTTAGACTTATGTCTTTGCTTAAAGTTAGAAGTAGGTATGTCCTTCCATGGGACTGTGATCGCCTGCTTGACTGCAAGTACTCTCAGAGGAACAGTCAGCTTTTACATGTATTCATGTCAGGCTAAAATATGAACTCTTTCTAAAAAGTGTGCTCCAAATTACATCTCTTTCTCTTACAAATACTGGAGATGTGAGTGCAGTATAAGTGATTGATAAGGTCTTGAGATCCTGAGGTTACCCTTTCTGGCATTAGTTCTGTATTTAATATATTGCAGTACACTGAAGAAAAATAACTCACTTGCTTTCCAGTATAGAAAATCAAAGTAGATGTAGTTAAAACATGGGAAAATTTCACAGGGCCCCATATTTGAAGAGACAGAACACTTCAGTGAGAAAATTTGCATTAGTAGTAATATTGCCTGTTAATTTTCCTATCTTCAAAGATGTGTGGGTAAGAGTTCTTTCTGTGGATAAGACTTTTTGCCGTTGCTGTTTGCTACCTGGCTTTCTGGTGACCTGTTCTTGCAGTGGAGTTAGACTTTTGTGGAAGTCATTAGCCTGCTGTCTTGCAAGTGTTCTGTGAGGTCTCCAAATAATTTTTGTTCAATTGCTGGCATAAAGGGTAGGATGAACCATCTGTCAAACACAGATTGTTTGCCTTGACAGGCACCTTTGAAAACCAGGAAGTGGCAAAAAAAAAAACTACAAGAAAATTAAATTATGTTTAAAGAGCATGTATTGGTTTTGGCAGACTACTGAAACGTGAACTTCCCCTTTAAACTATCAGTGTGCTGTTTTAGGTTGTTTTAATAACATTTTTAATGTTGTATTTTGTGTAAATGAATAAATCTGTGCTCAAAGGCACAAACTGATAGGCTACTCCTAACCTTCTCTTCTCCCAGTTTAAAAGGCTAAAGAAAAAAATTGGATGTCTGTTATCTTCACAGGGGGAGACTTGTGTACCTTCCCTAAGTGAGAGCCAATTAATGCATACTGGTTGTGTAATTGACAATTTTCACATGCTCTGTGGAGACTATTTCTTTTCTTTTCCACAATAAGCTGTTTTTCTCTACACAGTGTGACAGTAATGAAAAACAGTCATGTTCCCTTCTATTTTTAAAAACATTTATGATAAGTGGACTTGAGCGTGTTAGTGTCGAACAATAGAGACTTGCACTTGTTAGGAGAATTTGCTGACAGAGTCTGAAAGTCAAATGAAAAACAGAAGATACTAAAGGCCGGTAGGACAATCAGACCTCAGAGTTAATGACACTTCTGATAAAATAAACCCTGCAAAGACAAATACTAAGCAGGCTATCACAGTGCTCATCAACTCAGTATTGTTCTTCAGAGTTCTCCTCTTTGTAGTTATTGTGAAATGGACCTAATCCCTTGGCAGCAGGCATAGTATGTTCTATCTAAAACTGTGATGGAATTTGTGATGGAATGAATATTGGTTTTAGATGGACAGTTCTAAAGCAGTTTTTATCAACTGTCTGTATGGGTGGTTGAGATTTCCTTGTAGCAGGTATTGCTTGCTTACTAGGAGGTCTATAATATACTACATTATTCATATATTTTTAATTCTTTATAATTCAGAATGTTCTGCTATTATAAATGTATAAAAGCTGCCAAACTTAATTTCACATTTCCACTGCTTACTGAATTTTATTGTATAATAGCTATTTCAAATTCTCAATTCTCATTTCACTTCCCCTCACCCTCAATTTTTTTCTGTATTTTATCTATAAATCTAATCAATACTTTCACGTGAAACAAACTTTGGAGTGTTGATGCAAGATTCATTATCAAAACTTATTAACTGTCTTTGATTATTTTTTTTCAGAATATTTTTCAACTTTGAGGTTTTTGCTCTTGTCTAGTGTTTCATATTTCTACCTTATGATGTATTATGTGCATTTCAAGTTTTCATTCACTACTGTATTTTATTTGATAATAATTCACAGGTGAAGAACACCTAGAGAGATCTAGGTCATGCACTTAACAGTCCTAAACCACTTTCCAGATAGACAGAAAAATGTCTGAGAATTTCAAGTGAGAAAACACTTCTACTCTAAACAATAGAGTAGCAAACTCAAGTTGGGATTTTTTCCTGGGTATTTTTTTTGTGAAACCAGGTTAATATTTCTATCATGATGTGATTATTTCTTCTGCTATGGAGATAATATTTGAAGTGTATGAATATCTTTCCTCGTAAATGCATGTGGCACATTATGTAGTGGTTTTTATATATATTTTTATTTAGTTTATTTATTTGTAATTTCTGATATTTAACCACAAACACAGAAGTTTATTCATATCCTCTTCTAGTTCCTGCACTCCACTGTATGATCACATTTCTAGAATTCCCTTGCATCAGTTCTCATTCCTCGTAATTCTCCTTAACTACTTCCACAGAACTGTTTTCTTGCATAGGAAAATGGCTCAAATGTTTCTCAGCTGTTTCCAGCTGCCTGTATGCCTGCATCACATGCCTTCTGTTGTTTCCCATCATATTTGCGTGCATCTGTTCTCCTGTCATACCTAGAATGAGAAAACAGCATTTTTTGTAATTTCTGTGTAGTCCTTAATTCTGTCTCATGCCTGAGTTCCCAAGTGTCAGGGTGGAATGGAATAAAAGGAACTGCTGTTATACCTCTGATGTCAAGCAGATTTTTTTGACCGTACTTCATCCTATTTTACATGAAGTTAATTTCACAGCAAAACTCTTCTTGTACCTCTTTTTCTGTCAAATGGAGTATATTTCAACTGTGGTTCATCCTATTTATTTCACATGAAGCAAATTTCACAGCAACTCTGTGAAATCCAGGTGCCTGCTCCAGGGTTGCCGAACTCACTGTCGCCACATTCATACAATACAAAATGAAATATATTCAAGCAAGATACCTGTTAAATTGCTACACTCTAAAGCTCAATTTCAAATCTCGCTTCACAAAAATAAACTAAGAGTTCTCATTAGTCTGTTCATTATCCCAGTAATAATGCCTACTGGAACAAGTCAGACAGATATAAAGGGTCATTTTGTGTAATTATTGAGCTTTTAAGCCCTGCATGATAGAGGCATTGAAGTACATATTTTTCCCTGTGTTTATATGCTCACATTTTTGAAAAATTTTAATAAGGCAAGAGAAGAAAGACTCCAGCTTCACAGTGTTGTCTTATAAAGCACAAAGAATTAAGATTTCACAGAGAGAAACCAGAGTTTCCATTTCAGAGCATTAGGAGCCTCTCAGCAGTGTAGAATTTCTGCATCTAACATTTCATTTGCTAGTTTCTATTTTAGGTGATTCTAGCTTGATTGAAGAAAAATCTGGCTTCTTGAAATTTACATTTCTTAACAGCAATTCAGGATCACAGGGTGTTCAAATTGTTAATTTGTGTTCTCTGTTTTTCCACTTCTACCTTCAGTTCCTTGTGTTTGCTTTTCTGCCACAAATATACATGGATCTTTTGAGCAAGCCTTCAACAGTGTCACAAGGAGCTGCAAACTGCAGTGTCCTATTCTGCCTTAGATGTTTCTCCATATACTTGTTCACTACAGCTCTGCATGTACCATATTCATTAAAGTTTTGCCTTGCTCCATTTTGCCCTGCGGCTGCCATGGTCTCAGCTCATCTTCATGCACATTGCTGTGAGGAGAGTTGTGAAAACACCACAGTAACTCTGATATCAATTCGGATGTTAGCTCCGTTCTGCCTCAGAGAAAATAAGCAATACCAAATAATGCCCACAATATCACTACCTGTTTCTCTCAGGTTTTGGGTTTTTCCCCCATGCCAGACAAGATTTGAATGTCTCTTTGGAGACCAGCAAAAATAGTTAAATTAAAAATAGATATATGTATTGCTATTACCATCTAGAAAAAATACTTTAAGAAGAAAAGGCAATTCAGTATGTGTAAAATATTTGTAGTATAGTCTTCTATTAAAAATCAAAAACCAAAACGAACCAAAGCAAAACTTACATTCAAGAATTATTATGATCTTGTGGCAGTACATTGGATTGCCTTCACAGTCATAAATTCTGTCTCTTGAAGATGTCTGTGTATGCATTCATATACCTACATGCATGTAGGCATACCCACACATGCACCCTCTCAGCGCCTGTATAAATAAATATTGCTACAAAAAAAGTTACCCAAATTGTATGTATCTCCTGTTAAACTGGCCCATTTATCTGCCAGAGATAAGAAGGGAATGCCTAATACCTGAATTGTTGTTTTGTGGCTATGTTTATTTACATTGAAATTCACTGTTGCTTAAGATAATAAACTAATGAATAAGGGATACCCAAATATTCATGATCTAGAATGTAAGTTGGTTTTTTGTCTGTAGATGTTTCTTACAGGAAAAATCATTAATTAATACAGCAACTGTTGACATCTCCTTCTACTGTCAGGAGGCGTGTCAGGTGTTAGCATGTCAAATCAAGAGACTTGCCCTAATTTAGGCAATTCAGGATCTAAGTTCATCAAAACTCTAAAAAGTATGTATTTGTTTATGCTGGCCAAAACAGGTATGGTCTTTAGGGTTACAAATGTTTTGCATTGAGATTCATGCAGTATTATGCCATTGATTTATTCACAGTAATGTTTTTACCAGGACACATTATAACCATGAAACACAAAGCTGAGGATTTATTATATCTTTAGGTTCATCCTTTGAGGTTTTCTGCACTGTGTGGCACATGGTCTATTTTTTTAGAATAATGCTTTGTCAGTTTGTTTCATATACTTAAAGAGATGATGCTTCCATTTTGCTCTTTGCTTTTCTGTTACTGTGAATTCCCACAGTAAGAATTTTTTCATCATATTACCTAATTTCATTCCATTATTTTTCTTCTATACCTGTAAACTAATTTTTCTTTCTCAGTGGATTTCATATATTTCATGTACATATTTATAAAATCATTCTACCTTTTTCCTGATACCTTGCCTTCTACGCAAACAAGTTTTGCTGACTTTTTGTGCTCTTTATCATGACTCATGTTTTCTTTTTAAAATTGTATTTGTGAAATTTTACCCAGTTCTTTGTCTGTAAGTTTTGAAGGCAGAGAGTTTCCAACTAAATACTAGAATTCAGTTTACCAGACACTATTCTGAGGGATTTTCATCTTTTCTGTTCAAAAAACAAGAGAAGAAAAAAATTGTATTTGTTACTTTTGTCTGCCTTGGTTCACTTTACTCTCATGTCTAAAATTACTGCAGTCATGGATTCAGGTTCAGGGTTTTTAATGTGTGAGTTTCAGCCTGAGGTCACAAGGCTTTCCTTTCTGACACTGAGGTTAATAGATAATTCAGTGTGCTAGTAAAAAGGGTAACAGTTTTCCTCCCTTCCATTACCAAACCTCACCATGCTTGTATTGCTGTTGGGAGGAGGCACATGCTGATTTACTTTTTTCACAGTTTTATTCTTCTTAGAGGCTGTGGTTCAATTTACTGCATTCCTTGGAGGTTTGACATGTCAATTAGATGTTATCGACAGTAATAGAAGAGCGGTTGCTGTAAATGTGAAGTTTTTACGAGTGGGCCATGAAATTACACCCAGGGGAATGTAAGAGACAAGTGCGATAAATAGTGTTAGTGTACACACTACAAAGAACCTGATTAATAGGGAGCATGTTTCTGCGTCATATCCAAAAGAATTGTTTATATATTTGCTTTTAATCAACTTTTCCATTGGTATGAAAAGTTATATAATAAAAGCAGCCCACAATCTGTTGTATATTTATGGGGACAAGAAGTCTTCAAAGTTGAAAGCTTCCCATTAATTGTATTATTTGGTATGTTATTGCATTGGATGGATTTTCATATCTTTGCTACCAGTGTGAACATCAGTAGCAATAACTGTTGGTAATAAGTAAGCACAAAAAACCCAATTCGGTCTCTGGGATTGTGCAGACTTGTCATGTGCATGTGTGCTTTGATGTACACAGAAAGAAGATGAACTCTCAAGTTACTCCAGTTCACAGCCTTCATCTGCTGCCAGCTTCACCTGCCACTGCCAATCCCCAAGGATGTGTGTGTAGGTACCACATGCACAGTTCTTGCTACAACATAGAAATCTGGCTCATGGCATTCTGCCAGTTTCCAGAAAATTGCCAATAATTTAATTTTATGTAAAACTTTAAAATATAAACTATATTTTGGGAGTACAGAAAGGCAACCTACTGAAACTGACAAAAGGAAAGCTAAATTATATGAGTTTATGCAGTACAAAAATCTTTGCAGTTGCCTACATTTGTATGTGGAAATATTTGAAAATCGATTGCTTCATTTAGATTGATAATTATTGCATTCAGTTTTCCCATTGTTCAATTTAACTATATTTTAACATTTTATTCTTGTAATACTTTTTCTAAGAAAGGGAAAATGTCAGCACTGAGGCTTTGAAAGCAGGTGTTGCTGTATGAAGTCTTTCAAGTGAGAAGTTTTATAAAGATGTCAGAAAACCAGTATAGACTTCATGAAATCTATTTTGTGTCAGAATTTTTTTTCTAGTAGTTCTGTTTTGTCAAGCCCACGTTTAGTTTCTACAACAAATCCTGTGCAATGCAACATTTATAGCAGTTTAGTAAAGCATTCTTATAGAAGACAAATGTTTTGTTTGGATTGGTGCAAGGGACCAAATCAAAAAAAAGTATCCTATAAATAGCTACAAATTTAATTCAGATGGTTTCAGAATTATGCAATCCTCATCGGAAGAATATTTACAATAAAAGCTTTTGAGGGAAAGTTTCCCAAAAGGTGTTAATGCATGTTTTGACTTGTCAATATTTAAAGCTGTTATGTAACAAATACTGCAACAGGTGACTTTTAGTGTTTATTATTATTCTCACATTTATTCTAGACTCTTGTAAAATATTTATGCAAACTATTTTTATTACCTCTATTAGTACTTAAAGTCCTTTTTGACTGTTTGGTGTTTTTTAGGTTTTTTGCCAAGATGCATAATTAGGTCAGTTTTGCCTCCATCTCTGAGAGCAACAGATAAAAAGTTGTTACTTCCAGCTTGTACCTTCCTTGCTTCCTTAGGAGCCCCATGGTTTGATAGGCCACCTTTTGAGAGAGTGCTGTCATGGTCACAGCATGAGATGGAAACTCAGTTTTAGTTGAGGTAGACCAATGGTAGAATTAATCTTAATTGACTTCAATTTATAAACCAAAATATTGATAACCTTTGATTCCTAACAATATTTTCTTTCTCATGCTTTGTTTTCCCCCCTCAGTGGCATGGGAGGCTGGATGGCAAGGGCTTGGCTGAGCTGGCTACTCAGTCTGACTTCTTTATGGGGCTGTCTTTCTGAATTCCTATTTTAAATTACAGCTGTAACAGGAGAGGGAGTATTATTTCACTTCATTGTTTAGTACTGTTATGGTGGAAAACATGGGTTTATAGGCAATTTATAAGGTAGCTGTAGAGCTTTTTATAAGAGTATCTGTATAACAATTACTTTTATAGCATTTATGGTGTGTGTTTCTATGTTTGTTTTATAGGTACTCCATAAGAGAGGTTAGTACGTATTCATTAACAAAGCAGGGGGTGTAACATATCATGCAGAACGTACTGTGGTACTCCTTCAGTCTCAGTAAGCTTGCTTATCTGTGCACAGGTTTTTTTATTGGGCAGTAATCTGCCAATACCATCTACAGTCTGCCTTCTTTATATCAGTACAGTCATCAGACTAATATATAGAAAAAGGACACAACTCTTCTTTCATTGTCCTGTTACCTGCTTTTACGAGTTCCATTAAAAAAATACTTAGTCATGGTTGAAAAAGTTTATATCCAAATAAGCTAAGAAGTGTTTCATCACTTACTTACAATAAGGCATATGTAGACTAATATTACAAAGTAAAATTGAGGTTGCATTTGCTTCACAGTCTGCTTTGCTTTTTTTTTTCTTGGAACAGAAAAATGGAAGTTGTATGTCATCTTGGAAAGTGAGGATGTGGACATTGAAAATGTACATACTTAGCCCAAAGCAAGCCTTGATATGGATATGATATGGTTATTATTGTTTGATGAATGTTAGTTACAGATAACAGCTTTCTCTTTTGTCTGACATCTTTGGCCTGAACTGGGTTTCAGCTCGGATCAGTTCTGCTCTGGGAAGCCCACAGTGTGGTAGTATGCTGTAGTGCCACTGGCTCATTAGAAAGCCTCAATAAAATATAAGCTTCCACTTCTTTCTTAATTTGTTCTTTCTGGAAGTGAAGGAAATAATGGGAAGAATCACTATTTATGTCCTATTATGTGCAGTAAATCTTTAGAAAGATAACAGCTTTTCTTAGAAATAATTAGGAAAATATTCCAAATGCTGGAAAAACCTATTATGTTCTTTAGGAGTTGAATTGTTATTTTGAACCTATAGATAGTTTAAGGAATAGCAAGGTATTAATTTAGTTGACCTGGACATCAGAATTTCTGGCATTCTTCTTGCAATAGCCCAATAAGGAAAAAACCAAGCAGAAATATGAAAGTGAATTGATTTCTAGTGATTTTTTTCCTTCCTCTGAATAGAGTGTGGTGAAGAGATTGTGAGATGCGCAAAGCCATCAGGTTTTCAGCTGTTGCTGTTGGAGAGGTGAAAATTCTTGGCCCAAGAGTCTGTTTATATGTTTAAACAGAGAAAGTGATTTTCATTGCAAGGAGCTCTAAGTGAGACAGGCAGAGTCAGAGAATAAGAGAGCAAAAGATAATTATCTAAATCATGTTCAGGCTATTATAGAAGACGAATATAGTTAAAATGTAATTAAATATGACAGGCTCACAGGATGCAAGCATGGCTTTGGAATGCTAATCATCAATTACTGCGTCTCCTTAGGGGAGTCAGGCAGAGCAGGAGAGTTAGAAGTCGTGTGGCTGAGGTGAGATGTAGAGTGTTAAACGCTGTAGGACTGTAACAAGGCTAATTTCTTTTTTAAAATGGAGCTGCTAGCCAAACAACTCGTGGTGCTGCATTTCAGCTTGAGGATCCTGGTATAAATCTGCGTAGGCTGCTAGTCACAGGTCTTCTCTTTGAGATGGAAACCTCAGCTTGACGCAGTGATTATTTCTGTTGTGAAAGCAATGACCAGAACTGCTGCAGACTGAGCCAGCAAATCTAAAACAAATCAACCAGCAAGACAGGTGTCAAAAAAAAAAAAAAAAAAAATCAACACTGCCTGAATATTTAATAAAGCTAAACCCTGAAAAATATATTTGTTATAAGGTCACTAGTAAGATGTACAGAGACAAAAAAAGTCTAAGAAGCAGCAATGTCATTTTATGAGAGAAGTAAATTCTGATAGCTTCTTTATGACTGTGTCCTAGGTAAAGACAGTAAAAGTATTGCCACCAGTTTGAAAGTTTGCTTGGCATACAGGGGGTAAAGGTGAAGAAATGCTATCCATTACACAGAACTGTCTAATCCCAGGCTAAAATCTGCTTTTAACACTGCTGTTCTGGTATAGAGTGACTTACATGTGAATCAATGTGAGAGCAATGTATAAAGTTTGGAGGAAATTTTTGTAAAGACCATCAAAGGTGATTTTGATAATAGAAAGACAGGCTTGTATGAGGAAAGTTTAAAATATGCACATATGCATGGCAGGACTAGATAAATGACATGACTACAAAACAATTTGCAAAATGGAATTTCTGCAGGGAAACTGAAATTGTTAAAATAGTACCAGCAGAGATAACTAGTAATAAAAAAGAAAGGTTAAAAAAAACCTTGAGGTTTACCTATGATGTCTTTAATTGAGGAACACCACTGAAAAATTATTATGGCTCCATACATAAATAGAATTATAAGTGAATTTGTTATATCAGCAAAAAATGCAAAAAAAGAGGTCAGATACGACTTGATAATGTTCTGTCAGTAATCTCTTTTCTCATAAGGGGTATAGTTACATGCATAAATTATCTCTTGCTGCATAATTATATCTATACTGTGGAGCTATTGCCTTGCATATATTAACATTCACAAATGTACTGTTGCAGTCAAATCCATGCATCTTTCTAGTGAAGGTTTGCCTTGTTTATTTCAAAAATTATTCTTTCCAAGTCCATTTGGCTTGTTTTCTATTTTGCCTTTCTCTTTTTTTCTGAGAAAATAAAATGAGACACCTAATTTTCTCATTATCCAATCAAGTATTAATTCTCTAGTGGCAATAGTCTTGAATTTTAATAACTTTGCTACAAATTGTCTGTAATTTTGACTTTCTTTTTCCAATGAGAAAGGAAAAAAATGGACAGATACCAAAATAGTAACTATTCCTAGGACTGAATTTACTGAAAATGCTATGTATCACACCCTCAAGAAATTTTATTATTTTCCATTATATTTTAATATTATTAAAGGAGTAATTATAATTCAATCCTAATAATACTATTGTAGCTGTATAAGTAAGGACTTGAAATGCAGTGCAAAGTGAACAAACATAGGAACTTCCTGGAGGAGTTGGTCTGGAAATACGTAATCAAAACAGTCTTCAGAGACCTTTTTCACAATCTCTTTATCTGTTGTGCTCTTCAGCTGTATTCCCAAATAGATGCATCAACTTCCCTGGTATCACATCATAGGACAGACAATGGCATTTAATGCCATGCTTGGAAATTCTGCACTGAGCTCTTGCTGTGTGTATCTGATCAGTGCTCAGAAATAGTTACAGACCCACTTCTATTCTATAGTCTCTAATTAAAGTATTTTTTTACCACAGAACACAAACTCTACATTAGTCTCTAAGGAGGCACAGGCTCTTCCTAATAGCTTCTTTAGGATTTTAGAATATTTTCCAAATCACTAGAAAGTAAACTGGCTTTTACATCATCATTCTCTTTGCATAAAGTTTGTATGTGTAAATGTCAAAGCATATGCATAATGTAATCTGTGGCAGTGCTTTGTTTGGAGTAGTGCTGTGAGCATCTCTTTCTCCCAGCCTCTCATCTTTGGGACTTTGTAGTTCAAGGTAACAAGTTCTGTTTGCCCATGGAGGTTGACTGATTGTACTAGAGTAATGTTAGAAGGGAGCTCAAGAAGAATAATTCTCCTGTTTAGGGGGGGAAATATTTAAATCATAACAATCAACAAAATAGTCTGTTCTCATTTTATATTTTATTTAGAGCATGAAGAAATAGCCTGGGCTTTAAAATAGAGGCATAGCCACATGAAGGATACAAATAAACCATATCATTAGGGAGATAACTGCCTACCTCTGTGGCCACAGACCACACCTTTCTGTTTTAATGGGTGACTTTAATTGCACCCATTACCTCATGGACTAAGACCAGTAAACTACTTGAAATTAGGACTTGATTAGATTTGTAATCTTCTTTAAGCAAATAAAAACAGATAGCTGTGATAAAAGTAATAGCCAACTAAATTACGCCAAGAAACGCTATGTTTGTGACAAAAGGAGTTTTCCCAATACAGGTAAAATCAAATGTCAGACAAATAGTCAGCAATGAAGCTATTCATATTGCTAGGCTTTGGGGTAGTCTGCTGGTAGTGGGTGATATTCTATTCCAGTTTTGCTTTGGTCCCCTTTTTCTTACATGAACATTTCTGAAGGTATTCAGAACCCATTCTGAAAAACTATCCAGCTTTTTTCTATAGTAAGTTAATCAAGTTAGGCCTAACTTCATTTTATTTCTGAAGCCTTCTGTGATAGAGTCTAGTTTGGCTGAGAAGTTAAATTCTGGAATTATTTTTCATGTTTTGTGAATATAAAATAATTTAAATTTTAATGTGTTCAAGTACTAAACTAGTGGAAAACTGAAACCTCTAGTTTCTGTTATTCTTTTTATTTGTTCTGTTTTACTGTGAGCACAAAGTTATGATGTCCTTTTCCTGCTGTGTATTAGGCTGCTTGAGGTGTTGCACCTCACTCAGATCAGGTGAGTATGAGTGAGGAACAAAGATTATAGTGGTCCCAATGTACCTCTGGTGTTCTCAGTCTAGCCTGAAAATTATACACCAGCTCTGGAAGAGTGATCTGTTCTTCTCACTGCCGCTGTGTCAGGATGGAGAAATGCACACAACCTGAACTGCAAACAATGCTTTGTGACATTTGTAACTCCCTGGAAGGACCTTTGCCTACACAAAGAAACCCTGTCTCCTCTTGCTCTACTGTTCTACTTAAGAGTGGGAAAAGTTGGAGGTTTTAGGTGGTCTGGTTTGGGGTGTTTTTTCTCCTACAAATGTACTTTTCTTTAACCAAGCTCTGGTGATTCCTCGTGAGAAATTAATAGGAGGATGCATTTACTTTTATTTATATGACCTTTTGTTTATCTAATACAGTCAATATTAGTCAAGAATTTTGGACTTTAATCCAGGCCTTTTTTCTTTGACCATTTTCTGAACTTTCAGCAAGAGTATGGTTGTTGTCCCTGCATACAAATTATAGTGGTGTAAGGTATCTATGAAATTGCATAAGCAGAGTCAAGAATTTAAAAATGAGGAAGTAGTGCTGGAAATTCAGGCAATGAAGTGCTTCTCCATTTTCCCTGTTAAGTGATAATAGTACATTCTGTCACTTGAATGTACATTCTGTCACTTGAATGCATTCTGTGTGTTTTATTGCAGGCTTTTGTGACTGTGTTCAATATTTGTATGTCTTTCTGAATTTTCTCTGTAGATCCTGGCAAACAATCACTTTTGATAAACAGCCTGCATCTTTTATCAGAATAGTTGGAACTCGCAACACAGCTAATGAGGTAAGGAACTTCAAAAAAACCCTATGTTGTTCAGGAATATCCAACAGCACAGTTTTTCATATCTTGAAGTGAATTTGATAAGGCCTTCTCAAATATACATACTTGTACTTTTTGCTCTGGCAATCTAACAAAACACTTGAACAATGTTATTACCTGTTTCTCATTTTAACCTTTCCACACTGCTGTCAAACACTCCTATTTGGTTTGGTTTTAAATTAATCTTTATTTTGATGAACAATTAAAAAAACAATTCAGTGCACTAGAGAAAGGTGTATGGTCTCTGATATACTTGGGTTTTTTCACCCATATATTATCTTTTTAATTAATAAAATATAAGAAAAATCTCATTATTCATAAGAAAATCTTATTTGCATAAGATTCACTTATAATTAATTTTCATACCTGGTAAATTAATTCAGTAATAGTGGCCAAACCAAGAGATGTTTTTCATTTCATACAAATAAAAACATTTTATCCTATCCCATCTAGTGCAATATCATCCAATTTTTGTTTACTTGTGCTTCTCTCTCTTGTAATCATTGTGTATTGTCTCAGATGAAGTCCAGATTTTACTCTTGACTTCAGTGAAACAATTTACAGTATGTGAATTTAACAGTATATATATGTCTTTGAGATTAGGACTTTATATGACGACATTTTAAGAGGCACCAAAAGCCACTGTTTGTCTGTATAGACCTGCCTGTCTGTATCCCACACATGTAGCTCACAAACAAACGTGGTATTTTGATGCTTTACACTGAGCTTGGGGTAGCTCTGTGACATTTGGATTAATTAGAATTTGTCAGCTCCAGAGGTGAGGGTTTTCTGATTGTATTTAGCATTTGGAGCTGCTGGTTCCTAAGCGCTGGGAGCATCGTCCAATGGCATTGTCTGTGCCCAGCTGTAGTGCAACTTTTGCAAACAAAAGCAGCACCAGATATCAACATCTCAGCCAACAGCTGGAAAGTAGCTGACCAACCAGCAGAACTGGGAATACAAATTGTTATTTGTGTTTTTGAGCAGCGTCTCCCACCACGTACAGTTCAGCTTTAATCAGTGAGTCCTTAGAATTAGTGTCAGAAGCTGCCTGTGGGGTAGTAGATGTGTGAAGAAGGCTTCTCCCATTACTGATCCATATTGACAATCTCGTTTTCTCTCATGCCAGTGTTTGTAAACTCACAACTCTTTGTTAAAAAATAATGAGATGCATTGCATAAACTTAGCAAACCAGGAAACATTGCTTTCATCTTTGAATTCTTGATAGCAGCTTTAAGCCCTGAAGAGCAATGGCCTTTTAGCCATAATTCTAATTTCAAATTGGTTACTATTTCCAAGGAATTTAATATCCTGTGTAATTATTTATATAGAGCACTGCATAACTGTAGTGAAGATGAGTATGAATGGAGGTTACAGCTATTCATGTAGTGTCTCAGTTGAATTATAAACACATACTGTTCTCATTTGTCTTTTCCTCTTTTGTCTGTAAAATCTGCATCCAAACTAATTTAATTTTTATTTTTTTAATTATTTTTTCTAACGCCTGTAGAGGAGGAACATTGTCAGTGTGCACATATTACTAAATTACATATATATATATATATATATATATATAAAAAACAGAGGGTCTGTAACACTTTTTCAAAGATTTTAATTTTCCAAAGAAAGCAGCAAGGTATTTTTAATATAGGCAATTTAAATAGTAACAGTGTAACCAAAGTCTTGGTTTATTCTATAGTCTCAGTAGTCTCTTCAGTAAGAATACAAGCAGTGTCCAGAATTACTTGCCCACAGCTGGTTGTACAGTATGTCAAACCATTTTCATTTTAAATAAAATATACAGTATATGGAGCAGCATATTCTTATCAAGGAGTGTTACTGAAATAGGTACAAAATACTCCCTACCAACATGTTGTTCTACCAACACATACATTTGAGCTTTGAAACACAATCTGTACATCCCGAAGGGAAGAGTTGGTTTTTGGAATTTAAAAGAAGTCCCATAAAATTTCTTCATTGTATGAATTCGTTAATCTTTTAAACTCATCTTTTCCTCACCATGTTTTCCAAGTTTTGAAAGAACATGGTGTTCACAAATTTTTTGACCTGGAATTTGAATAGTTTTTGGTATATTAGAGCATGATAGAAGTGTAACTTTCTGTTTTCTAGAGCTTACACACATCCTACTCTTTTAGAGAAAAGAATTATTTTTCCATGTCATCATTTATTTGTCAGATAGGTCACCTGATACTTTATGTAAGTTTTCTCTTGTTATTTCTTTCCAGTATTATTGATCTGGAAAGGACACTTAGTCCTTGCTGATGTGAGAGCTTTATCTTACAAATTACTGCGCCAATGTATTTGTACTTGGCCTTCTTGCTTTATGTGTGTCCAACCTCTCTTAAAATATCCATGAGAAGTAGAACATGATGTGGGTCACAAGATGATCCTGAAGTGTCATCTTTTTCTTTTGAGAGAAGCACATGCAAGATTGTTTGTTTTAGTGATACTGTTCTGAAGTGCTTAATTCTGATACCGGATGAAGTAGATGGGCTCTGCTGTGCTTCTCAGGCTAGGGCTTCTCTCACACACTGTATTCTTTATATGCTGAGGTGGCAGAGTAACTGAGAATAATGTCCCAAATTCACAGGCTTGTCAATATGCCACATGTTTTGACCATTAAGAATTTAATATGAATGAATCAGTAAATATGCAAGTTACAATTTAAGAATTGTGTACTTCTGATTTTCTAGACTAGTATTAGCTAAATTTCAGGGCTATCCACACTATGTTTAAAAGAGCTGCATCACTATGTAAATTGAGGTTTTAAATGAGAAACACTATTATTGTGGAATACAGTAGAAATATAAAATCATCTGATTTGGAGACCTCCATCACATTCTGTGTTTCCTTTCAAGGAAAGCAGCATCTTACACGAGTGCACTGATGAGAGAATGTTCTTTTCTGCAAGGCCTAATCCTGAAAAGTGCATCTGGAAAAATTAAAATAGCTGTTACTTTGAAAACATGGGAGTGGGATGAATACAAAAGGACTTCTCTAGAAGTGTAGATAAATACAAAAATTGGCTTCTCAAGAACTGTAACAGATGGAGAGAATGCATGCCAGTATAGGAATTAGTTCAGCTTTAGGAAAAAACAGAAGAAATGCAGAAGAAAACCATTTTGTGCACATGTATCTATGTGTGGGTGCTGGTGCAGATTTGTAATCTGTTCATATATGTATATATAAAGGCATAGCAATGCATCTTTATGTGAGCATGGTGTATATATAGAAATACAAGCATGTATTGCAATGTATCTTCATAAAAAACTTAACACTGAGGGGCACAAGAAAATATAATGGTGATTAAAAATACCCAAGCAGTGACTGAAGTTTTTTTTAAAATTCATTTTATGTATGCCGTCAGCATTCAAATTAGCTATCTACATCCTCAGAAAAGGCCTGAGGCTACTGCAAACATGTCAGTGCAGATGTCTGCTCAATGTTCACTTGAGCAGGGATGGTCAAAAAGAATAATGGGATTTTAGGTTGTATTGAAGAAAAGATAGAAAATATAGTATTCCATAGTCTTGTATGAATATGTAGTAGATCCATGTTTTGTTTATGATAGTTGATTTTGCCCATATTTATTTGAAAGGGTCTGGGAAAGGGCAGTTAAGATTATAAGAGATTACCTTTGTTTGTGAGAAGAGCTTTAAAGACAAGAGTAATAGAAGATGTCATAAAAGTATGCAAAGTTAAGACAATAAGTTTAAAATTCAGGATTTAATGTGCATCAAGCTTTTGCTTTTAAACTACAATGCATGGGAAAATAGCAAATTTAAAGCACTGTAAGAAAATATTTATGTTTAGTATGTGGCAAGGTTGTGCAATTCATAGCAATAAGAAATCATATGGAAAGAAGTTTTGTAACAATTTTAAAGAGTTCCTCCCCCTTCTCCTCCCAGGCTCTTCAAGAACAAGTAGAAGTAAGTAAAGTAGAAAATAAATTGGAAAAAATGCTTAAGCACATGGTCCTCTTACTCTAAGATACAGTCACCTGTACACTGGTCCCAGGTATTGTTTGAATCATCAGAAAATGATCACTAATTCAAATGGAATATTTCATCTGATGAAGCAGCAGCCACCTTGGAAACTCTGAATGCCTTTCTACATACTCCAGGACATGTCTGTAGAGCTGCCATTGTTATTACAGCAGAGGGCAATCTTGAAATAGAATCATGTTGGTAATGATTTAAATTTCATTTCTAGTGTGCATGAACATTCAGCCTCTTGAGGAAGCAATTAGATCATAAAATGTGTTTAATACTATTAATATAATTGTTGTTATTATCCAATAGCATGTTATAGGTATTTCTGTTAGTTGGCAAAGAAAAAAATCGTTTACAAATATCTCTATCTGCTTTGGAACCATTTTCCTGATTTTTTAGTGCCATATGTAAAGGTTGGTATAATTTGAAGGCCTCCTCCTGCTTCAGTGTTGTCCCTGTCTAATGTTTATTGCCCATGAGTAAATGTTTTTGACCTCGTGATGTAGCATTCTGTTTTGACTTTGTTACTGATCTGGCCTGCAGACTTCCATATAGATTTCCATATAGACTTCATCTTTGATTGTGTTTTTGCTAGCATTAAATTGTTTTGCTTTATCTTCATTTTCTGTTCTCTCCAGGTGTTTCACTGTGTGCATTTTGAGTGCCCAGCACAAAACAGTACCCACAAGGACGAGAGTAGTAAGGAAGTAGCAACAACAGAGGTGGGGACTGCTGGACAGTAGGTTGTTTCTTGCCCTGTTGGAGCTGCAAGAACCTGGTTCCCTGCATTCCCCTCCTGGATCCACCTCGCATCCTCATGTTCACCGACCATAAAGGAGGTTGAAAGGGAGCTTTTGTGGCCCCACTGACATTCTATGAAATTATTCAGAACCTTCTTGTGCTGGCACCTTTTCTTTCTTTGTGAATGAAGGGGACCATGTCTGAAATCTGGAAGTATTGAAATGGAAAAGGCTTTCTCCCAAGGACACGAAGAGACTGTTTCACTCTCCTCAGTATGTTCAAATCAGGCTGGTCTCCAAGGGGGGAGAAAATAGGTCTTCAATCTTCATCAAGTACCCCATTAACACCCTACCTCTCTAATCTAACCAAGGCAAGGAAACCAGAAGGAAATAAAAGGCAGAGCTACAGTGGAAATCTAAAATTACTCAAGCAGAATGGATAGCAAATTAAACAAGTATTTGTTCCCTGGAGGCTTTTATTAGCAAAAAAAAAAAAAAATGTTTATGGAACACATCAGTCCAGAATATATTTTTATTTTTAAAGTGATTCTTCATCCGTATTCCTTTGTAACTAGTAATCTGTTTTCTAAATAATTTTGATTCTGTATTCCATTTAGTTTCTTATTTTTGGCTATAGCAAATGCTGTTCAGTAGATTAAGGAAGTATCAGATGTTTACCTGCTGAGATGCAAATTCTCTCATTCATCAGTGGGATGACAAGAAAAGCATTCATGATATCAACAAACTAATTAATGTATCTATATTAATCTTGACCTTAGTTGACTTTTCAAAGTACAGAATTGTCATTTCCTACATTCAAAAGGAAGTTTCTAAATCAAACATCCATCTTGAAGAAAATTGTGGTTTTTTCACTCCTGAAGATGATTATTTAAATTTTGCCTGCCTAAGACAACTTTTAGCAGAACATCAAAGATGTTTGGTTTAGAAATGTGGAACTCCATCTGGTCACTGACAAGCAGTTGTTCAAATACCAAAAGAAGAATTTGCAGATAATTTACATTTTTCTAAGAAAAGTTGTTTTACAGTCTGGAGCTAAAAATTCAAAGGCTGTGTATGCATTAGCATTTCTCCTGATCTTCATAAAATGTGACACTTTTGCACTGTATTGTAAAAGATCTGGTTCTTACTTTACAGTCACAGAATTTGTTATCCATCCATATCTGTCTGGATTACGTTGCCTGCTACTTTGCTTATTCTGTTTTCACACTGATGATGATGTAATCTCTTACTCTACAGATCTGCAGGACTTTTAGGAAGAACTCCATGTCAGTCTTTCAGTATGGGATAAAGAGATTTTGTATTAAGACAAATGCCGATTTAATTGGCAAAATTGATTAGGATGCTTGTTTCTCCTCACAAAGTATATTATATTGGAAATGTCAGCTAACCAGTTTTATGAACTTGGAGTTTCCTGTGGTGATAAATAACCTTGTCAGAAGAAAACAAAGCTACTGCAGGATAAATACGGTTTTCCTTTACATAACCATAGTGATAAAATGAGTTATATCAACATAGCAAATTGCATGTTAATTTATCACACTGCTTAATTTGAAATAATTTCCCTGTTGGATACTAGTTGTGCTAAACCCAAGAAGAAATATAATCAGTGGTAGCAATGAATCAGAGGATATTTCAAATAAGAAAAGATCCCTTTTCTTTCAAATAAAATTGATTAGGCTTTATCAGTAATATTATAGTATTTTTCGTTGCCGAATTACAATTTAGTTCTGACATTTGTATACAGTTCCCTCCCTTCCCGCTGCTGTGTTCTGATGTCTGTTGGTGAAGATGGATGCCCACTGTGCTGTATAAAGCTTGTAATTCATGTGCCACAGCTACCTTAGACAGTGCAGAGTTCTGAGGCAGATACTGCTTGTGCCAGCCAGCTCCCAGTCTGCAGGACTGATTACCTTATGGCTTGACAGCCTTTGGAGCATGGAAGAATTGAGACCAGGTACTGAGGACGCCACTCTCATGTTCTTGTATAAGTCCAAAAAATTGGATTTCTTCTTCCCTTTAAAAGCAGAAAACTTTTTTCAATTGCAATACATGCTGGAACTACTGAGATGCCTGGAGCATGTCTTGCTTTTGATAGATAAGTCCTTGCATGGCAGTGGTGGTATTTCTTTGCAGTTCCATCAAAAAAGTCTGCTTTTCTCAAACTGTGGATAAGCATAGGGCATAACTTCCTAGCTGTTAGTATTTAGTAGCCACCATTGTACAGAATGTTAAAAAATTAAAATCAAAGAAAGGTTGTGCCATCTGTTTGAGCTCTCAGAGAAAGAATGGACTTTTTCAATTTGTAATCTTTGACATGCACAATTAATTTTTATCATAAAAATAAGTCTTGTAGGCTATAACCTATGGAACATCTGTTTGATCTTGTCCTCTAACTGTGGAACAGAAATGTCTCTTTATTTCCCATGACATTCACTCTCTGCCAAGAATCTGGATGAACATACCTGAGATCCCCTAAGCAAAATCTGAGGTCCTACAGACCCTTCAGTTTCCCAGCCCCATAAATCAATAAAAAGAAAAACCAACTTTGCATTGTCCCTTCATGTAGATGAATAGCAATTCTTAACATTAGTCTTTTTCTCAATCACAATGGCTTTTCTTGGAGTCTTTATTTTATTTAGAGTTGCTCTGAGAACCTGTGATCAAGGTGAGCCCAGTGAGCTCCTGGGCTTTTAAGGCAAGCTCTGCCACAAGCATTTCACACTTTCAACCTTTACCCTCTTTATTTAAAGATTTAATGTTTAGAGAGCTGAACTCAACTAGGTCTTCTAATAATGTCCACCAACAAACACCCCTAATACCTGTATTGCCTAGAAGAGGTCTCTTGTCTTAAACATCGTGTCAACAACGTGTTAGTAGTGACAAAGGAGGTTACAACACAGAGCTGATTTGTGATTTTGTGTGAATGTTCTCATTCTTTCTAATTATTGTCTGTATTTATTGACTCCCAAGTTCAGATGTACTTCCTGCATATTCCTCTGAAGTTATTGGGGTTTTTTTTAATTTTCTTTTTTAATCTTTGCTTTTCCTTTCAGTGAAAGTAAGTTGTGCATTATGGTGCAGTATCAGGGTTTATCAAAGTAATGAAATGCTGTAATAATTCAGAACTGTGTAATCAGTCTTATTCTACACAGAACAATGTTAGAGCAGAACTGACCAGGTACTCATTGCTTTCTTATCAGAAACTTTAAAATGGACCTGTTGTTAGAGTTCTGCATAATGGGAATAACTATACTGACAATATTGAGCCAATGATTCTGTTTGGTACTTCAATGTCTTTGAATTCCCCAGGCCTCCTTTTCTCAATTTTACTTCCATAGGTTGTATTCAGGCTTAGACTTGACTCATGTGGAGCTCAGCAAAGGCCTTTCTGAAATCTTTTTATTTAGTTAACTTTTTCCAAATGAAAATAAAAGGATTTTTATTCACAGAATGTAGGGGATAATTATCTGAGGAAATTAATTTTTGAAGTGAGCAAGCACTGTGCAGCTTAAAATTTTTCAAGATGCTTTTCAAGCCATTTCCAATCAGCTTTAAAACAAGTTCAAATGGCTTTTAAATGGAATTACAATGAAAGAAGTTAACGCAAGTCTAATGTAAAAGACAATACAGAGGAGAAATCACTAATTTTGTTAGAGTAAGAACTCTTCTTCATTGCATTTTCTTTCCTTCAGAGCTCCATTTCTTTCTTTCTCCAAGAAAATCAGTTTTTCTTATTCATTAGGACAACTCATATAAATATGAGCTCAGTGCTTCTCAGCATTGCTGAAAAATTCAGTTTAATGCATCTTTATCTTTACTAATGACATCATTAGAGAATTTTCAGTTGAGTAACTGACTTGATGAGAGTTGGTTTCCAAGAAAGAAAGCAAAAGAAGTCTGTAATTGTTTCAGTCTAATTAAATTTTCAGTACAAAAACTAGATGACAAAGTTAATACCATTCTTGTCTGATTGTTGTATCATTGCAGTTCTGGTTATAAAGTGACGCCCACTCATAGATGCTTAATAAGGGATTAGAACTTTGATTTCACAAGATATAGATTTTATTTCTCTATGAAGATATTAATTGGCTTATATTTTGACGGATGTTAATCTACTGTCAAATAAACAAGTGAATACATTGATAATTTTGTTGTTGTGGCTAGAGTAGTAAGCAAATGATAGTGCCAGTAAGACTTAATGTATCCAAGAGTAAATGTTTAGGCTTATGCGTCATCATATCAGTTTCCAGAGGACTAAGCCATGCTTCAAAAATAATTGTAGATCCCAGAGGATGCTTGAGGCCTGGTTTCCATCCCCATCTCTCAGTTAATTGTTCTATTTAGGTTAAAATTGTTAGTTCTCTCTGAACTGCTGTCGGTTATACTAGTTAACTCATATATATATAGGTGGAAGCTCCACAAAGTTTTGTTCAGGATACAGAAGTAAAGGTCCTGGGTCAAGTTTTAGGACTGCTTAAATACATGTGTGTGTGTGTATACATACATATATATATATGTAGGTGTGTGTGTGTGTATGTACATTAAATTGAGGTTGTAACTAATTATTTAGCTTGCATTTAGAATATGTTCTAAAGCTCCAAAGTTTAAAAAAAAAAAATCTGTGCAGGCAGGTGTGAAATGCTGTTGTTATGGTATGGCAGGATGCTGGTTTCTTTAAAAGTGCAAATGTCTAAAAAAAGGTACAGGCAAACCAGTCCAAAGTTTTTTCCCAGTTGTTAAATATTGGCAATTTGGCTGTAGTGAGATGTGTACAATATAAAGCAAGTTAAAAGCTCATCTCAAAGATGGGTGCAGCCCAAAGAACACAGATAATCCTCTTAGCTACCTTGTCTGCTGTGGTTTGCAGTGTTTACAGAGTGAACCTTCACAGGACTTCTGTTACCTGCTGAAAAAAGCCCTGCTGTCATTTTGGCCCTTGCCAAACTTTTGTTGAAAAGCTTTGGCTGAGGTAATCACAAAGTGACGTATTCCACAGTGGAATCTGGGTCTGTGTTTGAATGCTTATATGAAAAGTTTTAAAATCGCTCTCCAACTTCCTTTAGATAAAGAAAGCCCAAATCAAAGTGCAGCAGAGCATGAGGAAAGTACAGGTATCTGTTGTATGCCCATGTACTGACTGCCTGTGCAACCACATCCCCATCTTATCATACTGTGTGTGTTTAATTACTGTGGTATGACCAGATGGTGGAAGTGAAGAATGAGCTCTGTACACCCATCCATGACTTTATCCATTTTCACAGAGCCAGTCATTACAGAAGCACTTCTCATACTGTTCCTGGCAGCCTAATACAATAATACAGCAATACAACTCAGTGTTCTGAAAAAATTATAATTGATTCCTTACACGAACGTAATGGAACTGAAGTTCAGATTACTAAATATTTGAATGAGTGGTGGCATCACCCTGCACAGGTGTAAACATGCCTCTTCAGTGCCTCTTACTACTTTAGGACCTGGGCTATCACAGAGGAGGAAAGCTGCACTATTGGTAAAATGAAGTTTTATTCATCCTTTTTGTACTTATCATCTATTCTCTTTGGGTAGCTGCTCAGTTAAAACAAGTTTTTCATCATGTTCAGAATTAGCCTCTGACTCCTGAAAACTGGCAAATACACATCAACAACTTCAGTCAATTATTTTAAGTGGTCTGAGGAATTTACAAAATGAATCTAATATGGTCCTCTACACCAAATTCTGTGTCCAAAAAGTACCAGCTGAGCCCTGAAACACCAAGTGAGTTGGACAGTGTTACTGATCAGTTGAGGGTGTCTAAACTATGTGTCTTGTAGTCCAAGTAAACAGTAGTTATCCTGGTGTCTGTGGAGGAATTAGGGAATCTCAGAATGATTGGGTTGGAAGGGACCTCAAAGATCATCGAGTTCCCACCTCCCTTCCATGACAGGGACACATTTCACTAGACCGGGTTGCTCAGAGACCCATCCAAGCTGGTCTTGAACGCCTACTTGAAGGGATGGGCATCTACAACTTCTCTGGGCAACCTGTTCCAGTGCCTCACCACCCTCACAGTAAAGAATTTCTTCCTAGTACCTAATCTAAACCTACTCTCTCAGTTTGAAGAAATTCTCCCTTGTGCTGCCACTACATGTCCTTGTAAAACATCCTGCTCCATCTCTCTTGTAGGCTCCCTTTAAGTACTGTACAGCTGCATTCAGGTCATCCCAAAGCCTTCTCTTTTCCAGGCTGAGCAATCCCAGCTCAGCCTTTCCTTCATTCATGTAGTTTGTGGTCTACATCACCTATCTGTTGTCTCTGTGCTCCTGAGCTATAGTTGCTAAGTGGTGAGATTTGTGGTTGATACCTGGAATCCAGAAATTGTGTTTAACCACAGATAAGAAATTTTTGTCTTTACTCAAAACTTTTAGCTTGTGCTTTTGCAACATGGTCAGGCCACAGAATTGTCTATTGGGCATCTTCTATAGCTGTCTGTTGGACTTGTAGATTTTTTTTCAGGCCAGGATCCTGTTTGGGTTATTCTCTAAGTTTGTTTTTGCCATTTTTAATAACAAGGGTGTCGGTGTTGAGTGATCTGGATCTGTTTCAGAAAGTGTGTCACGTACTCATTTTGAGAGGTAAATATTTTAATGAATGTTTTTATGCAGTAATACAAAGCTCATGAGGCTTGGATGATTAGATTAGAAATATCAAAGCAAGAGCTGGAGTTACAAAAAGAGCAGTTTGGGGGAATGAAAGACTGGTATGGAATTACATGGTTGTATCTGTGCATATATAGTGATGGAAATGTATGTGTTAAGGAAGTTGAGTGATTATTTGCAAAGATGGCCCTTTTTTTGGTTAAAAAATGGAATTTTTTTAAGGAATCTATGACTCCTTGGAATATGAGTGATAAAAGAGAACATAGGAAGTGAAGCTTTAGTAGCTTTTATGGCAAGAGCAATACAAAGATACAGTTCTTGTGGTCTGAGCTAGTTCTGTTTGTCCCCAATCTTTCCAGCTCTAACTTTTTCCTACATGCTTTCCCCAAGCTGCTTGTTACTCCTTTTCTTTTCCTCTCTATACAGCATTGTATCACTATTGCTGGGATGTTCCCTGGAATTGTTCTCTGTATTGTGATGTATTAAGGAAATTTTTAAAATTATTTATTTTTACCTCTTTATCCTATGCTGAATAAAATATCCTCCTCCTCTTTCATTCACATCAGACTCTAAAGGCAACTACCACTAGGCTGTCAAGTACTTGTGAGCAACATTTGAATTCGGCTCTCTATGGATACGTGAAATACTAGTCCTTTTGGGCCTTGTACTTCCATGATCTGTTTATAGTCTGTTACCCTTAGGAGGAAAATAAGTAAAAAGTTTACTGTTGACTTAGGAAGTAGGTCAGGCTTTATGCTGGCTTACATAACTTAAGTCTAAATATAAATTTTAAGTACTTCTTTCTCATTATGGTACACCAGATATACACTCAGTTTGCTGGTTGTGCGTTGTCTAAGGCATTAATTGTATATAAGTGTTCTTTTCTAAGTAAACTGCATCATCAAGGGTGAACCTTGAAAGAATTTGTAACTTCTCAGCATCCCTGTGTGAAGGTATTTCAGCTGTCCAGGGATCTGAACATCACACTGAGCACATGGATGGATTCATTTTGTGAAGTACAGCTTTTGTCCACAATTTGGACCCCATGTGTATTAACCTTGTCTAGTTTCTTGTAAAATGTTCTTCCCTTTTTGCTTTGCTCAATTTCACTGTTGTCTTTGGTTTCCTTTTTTAAGTGAATGTTAATGTTCAGAGCCAGGCTAAATAGAAGTATAGCTTTTAGTGAACTTTTTCACTCATTCTCTGTTAGTGGCTCCTCTTTCTTGACAGACAGTAATTTAAATCCATTTTACACTATGTTACCCTCCCCTTCTCTGTAGCAATTACAGTTGTATCTCAAAACTTCTGTGCATTAAATCCTTTTCCTTCTTTCTCATAGAGTGGTTCTAAACTACCTCAGACTTTGTTGTGAACAGGTACAAGTTTCAGCTACGGTTTTTAGCCTGTATCATAGTCTATGAATGTTCTTTAAGTGCATGTGTATGTAGCAAAACCGGCCCGCCAGACCCTGATTGCATTTTCAGGAATACTGTCCCAAGTGAGACATGTAATTTGGGATGAACTCCCAGCCACACCTGTTCAGGCTCTCGCTGATACCTCTTTCAAGAAAAGCCTTTCAGGAGCGCAACTTCAGGAATGGGGGAAGCGCTTCAACTTTCTCTTTGAAGGGACATGATGCTGCCTGCACTGGACAACTTCCACCTCTCCATTATCGTGACAAGCATCATCAAACTGCATCATCAGGCCTCCATCCCTGGCTGCAGGATCCATGCTACTGCATTGGACTGTGCTCATCATATGAGAATAAACCCCACGTGATGTGTTCTGATGACCTTGGTGTCATTTTATTGTCATTTTATACTGCGGCAGATGTGCATTACCAACCCTCTGGGCTAATTAGGTTTCAGGTAAAATGGTGGTTGCAGATTGTGCTGCAGTGATCCAGTTGATAACTTTGGGAATTGTCTGGTTTTGTAAGTTATCCATTGAACAACCCGGCAAACCTCGTTAGTACTGTTTTCCTTTTCACCAGCAGACATGCACATCGTCAAACAAGCATTTTGTAACATGGAATTTTCTATGAGCATCTGGTAAAAGAGGCATCCCAATTATTTTCTTAGTAGCAATGTGTGTATTTGTAACAAAAGTTTTAGAATTATTAAACTGCTGTAAGCTATTTTGTTTGTGCTCTGGCATTGTATTAACAGTGTATTAACAGCTGATAAGCAGGGGACTGTGGCAAACAAGGAAGGCTGGCTGTGGATATTACAGTTTCAAAGGGCAGCAGAGTGCCAGAGTGGATGCAGGACCAGACAATGCTCAAAGCAAACCATAAAGTGAAACTGTTGTGCTTTGTATTTATTTCTTTGGGGATTCTTCTTCAAAGTATTTAACTTCACAGGAAAATATAGAGTATATTTAAAATAATAACGATTAGAAATACACCTTTTCAGGAATGAGAGAGGTGTGATTTGAAAAATAAAGTGATCTTTTGTGCTTAACTGCTTGTCTGTAGTTTTGTTAACAAAATGTTAGAACCTGTCCGATGCCGCTTACATATTGCATGTGTGAATAGAAGACTTTGGGCAGAACTATATTGATTTCTTATCACGGCAAGGAAGTTAATAACCTCATCACTGATATATTGACTCACAACAACACAGTCTTGATATCAACACAGAAAATGGTGATGATTTTCACTGTGACTTCCAGGCCACCAGGCATTCACAAAGTTGCTGCAAATGTTTGGACCAACAGGTGCTGGGTGTTGCTACCACGATGTGCTGCTACACTCTGGATGAAGTGTATGAGTGAGTATTTCACTTTCTTTATTTCACAAAAAAAGTGGACAAATGTGAGATTCATAAAAACAAACCAAAAAAAGCTTGATTTTTCAGAGGTTTATAGCTAATAAACCCCTTGGTGTCCATCAGACTACCATGAAAGGTAGGAGTATTGAATGTTTGATTTATGAATATTAGACCTTTAGATCTTCCTGCCTCATCAGCCTCACATATCGAACAGAATTTTTGTAAGCCTTGCCCATCTTTCAGAACTTCGTGCCCTAAAGCAGTGACTGTTCTCCAGTCTCTCTCTGTAACTATGCTACATTCCTCTATCATGTTACCTTCTAAACATTTGTATGTCATGCTATTTTCTTCACAGAAGTACATAACCTTTGTTACCTAGGAGGTGAAGAGGTCAAACTCAAAAAAAGATGGCAGTAAGTTGTAAGATCAAGCTGAAATACCACAGCAGACCATACTATGCCATAATGTAATTAATTCCTTTTGTACCTCAATTACTTAGCAATAGTAATTGCTGAGTAATTTAGTATTACAATAGTAAATATGTTTGACAGTTATTATTCGATTTTGAGAATAAAATGACATTTTTAAGTGCCAGATCCTCCTGTTCATTTTAAGAGGCAGATGTGTAGATTCTGAAGCATAAGCTGCTGCTCAGCTCAGTTACTAAACAGCTGACACATGTTGATATACTGAGGTGAAGAAGCCTTACTTTTGAAATTATGCGTTGCATAGTAACGTACAGGCTGAAAGTCAGCCTGAAAGTGGTATAATCCAGTCAATGAGAAGAAGCTCATGCTGGAGCCACCTGCATTCCTATGCCATGTGCCCAATTTAAAAAGACAGTCAATGATTTTTACTGTCTTGACAAATCAGAGGCTTCTTGAGGCCTTTGGGAAATTTTCATTGCAGCCCTCTGCAAAATTTTGATTGTGTTCAAGACAATACAATTTGTAGTGAGTGCTGGATATATTAAACGAGAAGAAAAAACATTTTAAAAGCATAGAGAGCAGGAAAAGAGGTAGGATGAGAACAAAGCTAAGAAGAAATATTCTTTCTCCTTGCTCTGGTAAGTGTTCAGTTTATCTTTGTGCTTTGGTAAAATCATCATCATGAAGGGAGTGTAGACTGAAGTGGAAATAGAGCTGCCTCTCCAAGCAGTAGTGGAGTGCAATCAGCACTGTCACTGCTACAGCCTGAGGATTTATTTCCAAGTTGTTTCTATTTCTAAGTGATGGGCTCACTTGTTAATGAGCAGTGGCAACTGAAGCTTAAAACACCATGACACATCATTTGAGAAGGAGTTGGAAAGACCAGATACAGATCAAAGCACATTTTATCTTCACAATACAAAGCAAAATGCACATAAACAGAATGTTTTTGTTGCTTATTAATTTTGTATTTTACCCTCTATTAACTGCTGCTTAAATATCCTTGTAGGCTGTGTTAATTTAATTAAACATCCTGAAAAGTAGGTAATGGTTGCCTTATAGCTCAAGGCAAAAAAGAAATAATCATATAAAATCTAATTTGAGTGTATTCCCATGCTTTGCCATTCTCTTCCCCTTTTTCTCATCCAATAATATGCTGACCTTCTTCAACTGGAAAAGTGTGTGGGTTTTGCCTCAAAAGCAAGAACTGAGGTATAGAGATAAAAGCATATCCCACGTAATAAGAGTAGGCACATCACAAAAGTACTCCTTGTTGCAGCTGAGTCATTGGAAAGTGCCTGGTCCATTCAGTGCCACCTTTAGTCCTGTATATGCAAGATTCTTCCTTCTTGTCTACTTTTTTAAGGTGGTAAATATTAACTTGAAGGTTGATGCTTAAGTTGCTAGGTATTTTTCCTTGAAGACTGCATGACTCAGGGAGGAACTGAAATAGTCACAAATCTTCACTCCCTCAGCAGCAAACTGATTGCACAGGAACCCTTCTGGCTTGCAGAGCAAGCAAGCAGAACACAGTCTGGTTTTTCTCGATGTGTTCATGGAAACGCGTCTAGCTCTGTTTGATCAAACACCTCTGTGTTTTTCAGATGTGAATGTTCACAGCAAGTGTGTAAGGGAGATATTGGTATTCTTAGCACTGAAATATCACCATCTCTGGAATAAAATCAAGTTGGCAAGAAGGAAGTGTTTTTATAATATAAAAGGTATATTTGATTTTCTGTCGTCCGAACATTATTTTTTGTGAGGGGACATTCTACACCCTATGACAACTGAGTTTCTTTTTGGAAACCTAAATATAACCACTAGCTCACTGGTATCCTTGTGTTCATTGACTTCTTCAAGGCCCTAAATGTATTTTTGAGTTAATTATCTCACCTGCAAAGCCATCCTGAATGTTCCCATTGTGTGCCTATTGAGGAGGAAATGAAGGTGACCCACCCTTCTGTGCACTGTGCAATTGCTTTAACATTTCCACATCTCCCAGGTCGTAAGTGTGGTTTTACCTGAGACTTACTTGCCAGTCCCCAGTTTCATTCCAGTCCTTCACTCACACTTGTGGTGTGGTTTCTAGAAAACACGAGCTGCTGTTGGGCACCGGCATGTGCTGTATGTAGGGGATCAACCTGCTCCAGCCAGGGAAGCACAGCTATAGAATAGCCAAGGACTTTGGTCATAGTCAGAATCGCAGACTCAAATTGATTGGAAAAGACCTCTGAGATCATTGAGTCCAGTCTTTGACTGAACACCACCTTATGGTGGTGTTAAATACATGTTAAATACATGATGGCATTAAATGCCATTTCCAGTAGTTTCTTCAACATTTTCAGGAATGGTGACTCCACCACCCCTCTGGGTCCATTCCAATGTTGAATCAACCTTTCTGTGGAGAAATTCCCCCTGATGTCCAACCTAAACCTCCTCTGCTGCAGCCTGAGGCTGTGTTCTCTTGTCCTGGCACTGGTTGTCATGGAATAAAGGCTGATCCCTGCCTGCCTACAGCCTCCTTTCGGGTGTAGTAGAGAATGGTAAGATCTCCCCTGCGCCTCCTGTTCTCCAGGCTAAACTCCTCATGGAGGTGTAACTGCTCTCCAGTGCATCCTCCCTGATCTACCCTTAGCTACTGCCTCAGGTACTCTCAAATGGTTGAACCTACTGCCTAGAGCTCATGCGTGGGCAAGAGCAGAGACTGAGACGCAGCTGTGCTTATTTAATTCAAATACTTCTTTGCTTTGTAGGTGATGCATGCTTGCACATATTTCTGCACACCTGATGTATGCAAATGGCCACCCGCAAATCAGCTGTGCTCATGCACACACTTGGCTAATGACAGATCCCAAATTCAACACAGAGAATTTGTGAGCTTTGAAAATATGGGCTGTTGTATCCTTAGGTACAAGCTTTGTCACAGTTTCCAGGATTGCTGCTTAAAAACCATGTGAAAGTGATTCTAGCAACAATTACTCCTAATTGCCCTTGCCTTGGAGATGCATGAGAACAAGTCTGAGCTCTGCTCTGAGGTATTTACTTTTTGATAAATAGCCATTTTGCAGCTTGATTTAATGATTTCATTAGGCACACATAGGAAGAGATCATGCACAAACAAAGGTACTTGCACATATCAATGAAGGGCATGGTAAGAGTATTAGAAATTTGCTTAAGGCGCAGCTGAGGCTGCCTATACTGAGGTACAGTTCTATAAGTGCATTCTGTTTACAAGGCAAATTACTATCAATCCATCATTGCAATGTGTTAAAACTAATGCTGCTATAAGGAGCTGAAAAGGTCTTGCTTTCCAGCAGTCTAATGAAATGAACAATTACGATGTGTATTTTAAGAAAGGAGAATGTGGTAGAAATAGATCTATTTCTGTCAGGTGTTTTCTTTATGCTGAATGCTCTGTGCTAAACCTCTGCATAAACATCCTTGCTGTTTTAATTTAAATGTGACATTATGAAATTTTGATATCAGCTGCTGGGTGAAAAGGTATTTTTGCCAAGGTGCTGACATAGCTTTTATTGCTACTTACACTGCTCAGACTTCAGTATCAAATAATGGAAGTGACACTTTATTTTATAGGCTTATTTCTAAGCTAAAGTTTCATTATTAATAAACAGATAAATGGGGGTTTATTAATATAAATGGAACATATGTCACAATGATCCTTTAGCCATGTTCTATGCAATATAGTGTTAGTAGAAGATTGCTGCCAATATATAAACTTACATTATAGTTATATTTTGACTTATCTGATTATTAATGGTAATACCAGATGGAAATGCCGACCTTTGGAAGTGAATGGAACAAGGAAAAGAATTGCCCAGACTTTTGATGCTGTTGTAGTAGTGTCCTGGTTAAAACTTAGTGGGTGAATCAAAAAGCAGAGCTTTGTAATGGAGGCTTCCAGAAGAAATGTGGGTTTTCTGCACAAGCACAGGAGATAACAGTAGGGGTGTTCAAATATTCCCAGTCAACACCTTTCCAGTTGATGTGGACAGTTAACTATTTTCCCATATGTTTAATGGTCCTGCTTTCTTGTCCTGCTTCCAGCAGCTTTCATCCTTCTGTAACTCCAGTGTGGAGGGCTTTCTGCCAGTGACGGTTCTGTTTTCCAGCTCTCAAGTTCAATCTACAGAAAGGAGAATAATTTTCTTTGTCCACATTCTCATACAGGCTTAGTACAAATGTTTATTTAGATGGTAGGAAATGCCAATAGCTCCCTTGTCAAAAGCATCGCTCCCAGCTGCAAACCTGGGGAAGTATTTGGGCAGAGAACACTAAATACAGGGTTAGTACTTTAAAAGCCTTGAAACCTAACTGGGGAAAATTTTGGCACCATATTGATTTAGTATTAGCCCCTGGTTAGAACAGCCAGCAAGTCCAGTATTCTTCCTACTTTTCTTGAACTAGGAGCAATAGTATAAGCATACTTGTGTTTTCCTGCATATTTTATAAGATCTAATTCCCCATTACACTCACCTTTCTTTTTGTTTCAAACTAGACTAGGCCCTGTGACTTACAGCAAGAAATCCTGTGATCTTCTAGCATTTGCCAGGTTCAGGCTTGAGTTGATGGTGTGTTTAAAAACTTCCACTGTCCCTCACACTGGCACACAGCTGTTTGGGTGTTGACCCAACACATGGGGGTTCTAGTACATGACCACAGTGAATAAAACATCTGCTCAGAGAGGATGCTGTTTCCCTTCATGTCATTGTTAATACTGGCAGGCTCAGAAACACAAGCCACAAGTTTATTGATACTCCAGGGCATTTTCTTTCTTGTTTTCCAAGTATTAACTCTGAACTGCTCCCAGTGGTAGCTGTTTAGGGAAATGACTGTCCCAATAACTTAAATGCTATGATTTCTAAGCTTAACTGTTACACATTTCAAATATTCTCTCAGTGGGATAAGAAAACAGGAAGACAGCTTATTATTCATCTTCAGAAAATGTTCCTTTAGCCAGACTTATGCATATGAAACAGCTCATGAAAGGGCCTGGCACTTCACTTTAGGCTATCATATGATCCATAGTCAAGGAGATGCTCTTGTAAACATTGCAAGGATTTTTTCCTCTCTGACAGAGATAGGAGCTAATGAAACATGACTATTCAATGTCACAACAGCCAATTGACTACAGGTAATTCTGGGGTCTACCTGTAACAATTTCGAGGGTCAAGAGATGACAAAATAATTTAGATCATCTGCTTTCCAAGGCTGTGAAATCCTGACTATGTAGTTGAGAGTTGCCTGAACTTTGAAGCTATTTATATCTATATTAGGTGTATTGAATATGATCTCTAATTGTCTCCACTGATTGCAGTAGTGGGCAGGCCAAATCAACCATGCTGATTGTTGGGCAAGACATAAATCTATGTGCCTTTCTGCTAAGACACCACAGAGAATGCTCATGGTTGCCTGAAGCAGTCCTGTATCAAATGTAATGGTTGACTTCTATTCCATTAAGATGCTTCTGTAATATCTACATCCAATATATTAAACTTTTTCAACTTGATTACAAGTTTGTGTCAAGGTAACTACGGATTACAAGGTACAACAAGGTATAGTCTCTGTCCCTAATATCACTTGCAGCACCTCCCTGGTGACATAGGATCACAGTTTTGGTAGTCATGTAACTGACAAAAGTAATCTCTGCTATATACTGTGCAAAAGTGTTATTTCAGGTGTAGTTTGGAAGTGTTGGCTGGCCCATTTTGTGGCAAGGAAGATAACTAACATATTCTGTCCCCCTGAAAATATTCTAGAAACCAGTAGGTAACAGCTTCTTCTGAGAATGTGAAGTAGCAAGTTGCTTCAACATTTTCCTCTTAAGTGAAAATAAAATTGCCCACTGTTTTTTGAGTGATTTTAATCTTAAAGCTGATGGGAAGATCAGAGTCTTGTTTTTCTCAAGATTAATGGATTTCCTTACCTGTCTTTCTCCCCATCACTTTTCCTTTTCCCTCCACGATCAGAGCCAAACTACTAAAACACAGCAGATGCTGAGAAACAGAAAGAACCCCTTCTGCTCTTAATTTATCAAGAAAATGCTAAAAATTTGGCTTTCTTGTTCACTTAATCATTTTGACAAGTTGACAATACGATGTATCATGACTAGACAGGTGACAATGCTAATCCTGCAGCAGGTTCTCAAGGGAGATTTTTATTGCAAAAATTGACGTATATTGTATCAAGGCAATCAAAATATATTTAGGAAAACAGCAGTTTGCTACTTTGTGCAGTTAAGTATCTCTCTCGGTCTTCATCACTGTTGAGACAGAGTTTCTGCTAATCTCAGCAGCCTCAGAATGTGGGCTCTGGTAGAGCTGGCAGGTCCTTCATGTCAGTCCCCACTTCTGAAGCTCTTGTGATGTTGACAGATATGAAGTAGACAGATGTTGGCTTAATGGTTCTTTCCTTGGGGGCTCCTGTCAGAGCTCTTGGCAGGAAAATTGGGGAATTACCTTGGAAATTGCTAACTCACTTTCCCAAAGTGATAGACCAGTGCATTACAAAACAAATTTGACCAGTTTGTGAATGTATGAACCGCCTCCAGAAAGGGAGGGAAACTATTCCTAGCATAGATGCTGTCACACATCTCTTGCTCTATCAAATCAGTTCCATTGCTGTCAGCAAGGACTAGTGTCTGATGCTCCAACTGAAGGGAAACATTCTCTAAAACATACATGATTTGAGTGGTCCTGGACAGAAGACAGCCGGGAAGCAATTCCTGAGAAAATATGCATAGTAGGGGGGAGAGAAAAAATATTATGCATGTTTTCTCAGGAATTGCTTCCCGACTGTCTTCTGTCCAGGACCACTCAAATCATGTATGTTTTGGAGAATAAGTTTAATTTTTGTATAAAGTGCATTTTCAGAAACTGGGGTAATCAGCATGGTATAAGATTCAGGTAAAGAGAAATTCTAATTATCTCCTCATGTGATGACTGTTTGTCCTGCAATGTGAGGTCAGAATATCTTTTTTCTGCATGGTTCCCATAGTGGTGGTCAGAGGACCAGGATGCAGGTAGAGGGAGCTGAGATAGCTGTTCCCCTGTGAGCAATCAGGTGTTGAAGGTGTCAGCTGGCAATATATTACACTGCTTATTTTGCTCCATGGATTACGTGCTGTGCCCATATGTTGAGATGCTTTTAACTCATGTGCAGACTTTGATCTTTCTTTTTTTTTCCCTGGTTTAGTGGATTTTATCTGTGACCTGTGCAAGAAACAGCCCAAGCTGAGGAGAATATCTAAGCCTTGCTGATGCCTGCCATATGGTGACTTATCCTGAGATACATTTTTTCTTGATTTCTCTGATATATTCAACATCACAATCCCCATATGGTTATTGCTTCTTTGTGTATTCCAGTGGGAGTTTATCTTTTGCTTTTCAAAGATTCGCCATGGAGACTACCTTTAGTGGAATAGCACTGTGTGCCTGGCTCATCTAATCATCCTCCCTAGTTAGAGATGCATTGGGGACTCTCTGTTAAATTGGGAAAGGCTTTTTGAGTTGAACATCTGAATACTGAAAGCTGTAGAAACACTGAAGAGCAAACAGAAAGCATCATATATTAGTGTTCGGTCAGCTTTGACTTCCTACTGCCTGCAGTTCACTATGACTTGATTTTCATGGCAAAGCTTGGAGAATCACAGTAAAGAGATACCCCATCCTCCTGAAGTGAACAGTAAAATTCTCTTCCATTACATCAAATTCAAAACAGGCAACATGCTCAAGGATCTTTGCTGAGCTATTACAGTAATGTAGGACTGCATCATAGTTCCACCCATGTGATATCAAAATATGAGTATTGTGTTGATACTGGCAAGTCAAATCCATCTAGGTGCTCAGTAGCTTTTTAATAAAATAACAATAAAAAAATGAAACCCCTGTTGTTCATCATAAAGCACTTTTCCTGCTGTTTCACCTTACCCTGAAGAACATGGTTTTTCACATCATCATACTGGGGGCATGTCCATGATAGCAAGTAGCGATTCTGGGAGAGAACAAGTGCATCAGCCTGCTTAAGACTCACCTTGTAAAAGGCAGCATGAGTCAGTGAAGTCAGCAAACTATCCTAAAAAATCCTGAAACAAAGAACAAAGAAATGCAGACTCAGTGGGACTCTTCAGGATACAAGCAACATGCTGTTCCTATGCAATGGTTTCCAGCTGTGGAAAAATAAACCCAGACCAAAGTAGATGCTGCTTTTTCCAGTTCCCAGTAGACATATCACTGCACAGCATAGTATGATTTATTCAATTAAATGTTTGTCATTCAGACATCTGTTAGATTTTATATCTTAAGCCATAGTAATAAATGAGTTTCATATAATGTCTTATTACAATGGTATCAGATGCTGGAAAGCAGCACTATGAAAGATGACACTGTGATTTTGAGAGGTACAGTGCATGCATATCATCAAAATTAATTAATGGTAACAACATTAGTGTGAGAATTTTAGTAACCTAACTGCCTTTGTTTTCAAAACAGAAAATATGTAAACAATTATAATGTTCTATCCTTCAACCCCCAAGTCCACTCTTCTTCCTTTCTCCCTCCCCTTGTTAGTCAAAATCAAGCAGATGGTGTGTACTGAAGGGCTGTAAATCAGGAAGGATAGGAAGGATATAGTCTAAGGTCTGTGGCATATGTAGCATTTATAGGTATTTCCTATACTCTATTAGTATACTTCATACCTCTAAAGCATCAAGTATACAGTAGCATTAAGATAACAAAATTAGGAATAGTAGAGTAATAAGAACAATTAAAAAAAAAAAACCCTCCAGAGTATTTTTCTGAAATTAATGAACTGGTCATAGATATTGATTGCACAACTACTTCCATCATGTAAGTCTAGACAGACTGGAAGACTCCTCACCCACTTTTCTATACAGGTAAGGTTATATATGTATGAATCTATGCATGTGTATGTACAAAAAATGCAGATGCACCCAGACACATAAACACACACACACATACATACACAAGCTTTCTTTGATCCAGCTCCCCAAGTCTCTCAGCTAACTGGTAAATACATATCAAAGCTCCAATAAAGTAGCTAAACCAAGTAAATACAATGGCTTATATTTATCCACAGTTTCACTTCTTCCAGTTCTGCCTCACGCAAGTCACAGTGTTTGGCAATGTTCTTATATGGTTTGAATCAGTATAAATCCTGGAGGAGTTCCATAGTGAAGTTACACGGTAAATGCTGTGTGTTACACACTGAATCACAGAGTTTTACCAAAGAAGCTACAATATCAGCTGCTTTCCTGAATTGCTTGTATTTATGGGGAGTGTTCATCAGTGATAGATATGGTCATTTTTTGCTGCTGTCATTGTTGCCAAGAGACCAAGAATGCAACAATTTTTCAGAAAGTCTTTCTGCTTCTTTCTTGTCCCATGTCACCTGGAAAATGAACTCTGGTAAGAACAATCAACAGAGTGGCTCAGCCAGTGGAGATTCTGGGTACATTTGAGAGACACTTCTGATCTCGAAACTGCACATTTATCTGGTTTACTCTATTACTCATCAATAAAACTATTGTTGAGTTGTCTGCCTGGACATTCAGGTACCATGAGCACTACCCACACTTAGGTAAGTTAAGATGAGCATGGTAAGTTAAGATTGTAACAATAAACTCTGTGACTGAATTAATATGAGTTTCTATAATGTAGAAGCTCAGAAAAAGCTTGGAATGTAAAGGCCCCATGCAAAAGCAGAAGGAGGCATCAGTGTCCCAGCAATAGCAAAGTTAGGTGTCTGAGAAATGGCTTGAACATTAGTGCTTAACTTAATGCTATGATATATAGTTTCTATAGTTTATTGTATACTTATAAGGGTGACAGGAGGTCTGTGAAGCTAAAACGTTGTAAAAACATTATGAGTACAGCCTTTGCTCCCAGTTTGCCCACATGCAATCTTTAATTCCGCTTCTAACACAAAATCCTTTATATGAGAAGTGAAAACTGGGGGAGATGTGCAATAATGGAGGTCCATGAAATTCAGACTCACACCATGTTGTTTTCTGCTTTTTTATATGTTTTTAAAATCACCTCAGTGTAGTCTAAAGATCTATGTGTTGCATAATACAGGATTCCTGTCTCAAGGAACTTGAAATCAGATTTCAAACACAAAATAAGAGGTAAGGTTGCAAAAAAATAGGTCTGTGGCAAAGCACTTCAGTCAGTGCATGCAAATTTCTTGCACCTGAAAGGAGATGTGAGGTGAAAGTGAGAAAAGAAAGTGAGGGGAGCCAGTCTCTTTTCCCAAGTAACAAGTGATAGGAAGAGAGGAAATGGTCTCAAGTTGCTCCAGGGGAGGTTTAGATTAGACATTAGGGAAAATTCCTTCACCAAAAGGGCTGTCAAACATTGGAGCAGGCTGCTCAGGGAAGTGGTGGAGTCACTCTCCCAGGAGGCATTTAAAAGATATGTGGATGTGGCACTCAGGGACATGGGTTAGTGGTGAACACAGCATTGATTTGTTAATGGTTTGACTCGATGATTTTAGAGGTCCCTTCCAACCCATATGGTTCTATGATTCTAAATGAAAGTAAGTTTGTTTTTTGTACCCAGAGAGTGGATTATGGATTTAAAGGGACTTTCCCAAATGTCTGTTATATGGAAATAGAAACCACAGAGTAGTGGTGTCTCTGTAGAAGACAGATTTTGTTTTTATTGTAGTTTTATATTTAGAGAAAGCAGCTAGTATATTCCATCCCAGGAGGCCTTTCCTCAAAATTTGCTGCAAGTATCCTACCACATAACAAATTTAACTTGGGATGTCGGGATTTTTTTTTCATTCATACCTTGAGGCAAAAGAGATTGTAACATCTGTCTTTCTTGTTTCACCATGGTATATCTGTGTTTCAATTACTGTTTTGTCTAAATTTCCCTTTAGCAGGATTTAGATAACCAAACAAGACTTAAGGCTTTACTATGCAAAAAAATCAAGACACAGAAGTCACTGTATTTATACTGATGCTCAGCCTGATATGTTTCTACAAAACAGCACAACTAAATTCAGTCTGGGACATCAGACTTAAAATTTAGGTGGGCAGGAAGGAACATCTATGTTAAGGGAAACCACTGCTAAGAGAGGCAGGAGAAAGCAATACGTGAAACAGGGTATCCTAAATTAATAATTCCTAAGGTCTGCACATTTTTGTCTCCTCCTTTCTGGTTCTTGCTGTTGCTCTTTTGGGCATGTCTGGTGCAAGTGTCTCTTTGGCCCTAGTATATGCCAGGAATGTGGCTGTACCACAATATAACCCACAAGGATCAATACAGTGACAAACTGTTTTACTGTGAATGGAGTTGATAAAACATAACCAATAAACTTTGCTGAAAGGCTGACAATCACTAACTTCAGAGGGGCTTCGGACTGTGAGAATCCTTTTGATTGACAAGTGCTCTAATTAATTATTAAAGGTAACAAGGAGGCTCAGCACATGAGGCATGAGGGGGAGGAAACTGCTGGCACGATTAACAGCTGGTAAAAATATGAACTTGAAATAATTGCACTGTTCTCCATGTTCATGGCCTCTTTTTAATCATTCTATACAGTTCTTTTGATGACAGAAAGAGAACAGGCTAACTAACTTGCTGGCTAGCCTGAGATCTGTAGGAATCCATTTTGTGGCCTCTGATCAAGAGGAAGTGTTTCTCTAATGATTGTAGCAAGGAAGGAGCAAATAAGAATTGCTCACTATCATGTCAGGTCAGGGATTTACAATCCATGGCTATAGGACAGTTGAAATTCTCTGTTCGATACAAGCTCAAAATCTGGGTATCATTTTAATAATTCTAGAGTGAAACACAAAATAAACTTGCATTTCTGACTACCGGACAGGTCCCTGTAGGCATGTAGAGGATCTTGTGTGACTGCAATTTGACTGTAGATGGAAAGTTACCGGCTTTCATTTTTCTGATGTAGATTTTATTTTCCAAAACACAGTTTTGTTTCAAACACCCCTCCTGAAATGCCCTTTTTGGTGAATCTTAGTATGTCCCTCTGCATTCAAATGCGTTTCTCAGCCTGTCAGATGCTACTAGCAGGGCAGTGATTTGTCTATGGACTTTATTCATTCTCCTGTGATTATTAATCAGCTAATAACCACCTCAAAACTTTCTATAAGCCTCAGTAAACCATGACATTTACTTCACCTCCGAAGTGAAAGTTCTGAATAAACATGTCTCCTCACAGCTTGTCCAGGAATTTAGGGCAGTACTGGAGAGTGACATGCAGAAAGAGGAGACAGTGCAGAGAATAGTCAAATTGAAACACAACACTCAAAACCCCAGGTTACATTCAGATATTAAGGTTAACACTAAGACTTTTCTACTCTAAAGGTGGAAGCCATTTTAAAGGTGGAAGGCTTTTCAAAGTAAGCATGGCAAGAGAAAAACCCTGCAGGACTGTGGAGAACAGGGCTTTGTGTGCCACAGTAGAGAGAAGTTGGAAAAAAAAGAAAAAATAACTGATTAGATGAGCAGAAAGTAAAAAAAAATAGGTGGAAAAAAAATAGGTAGAAAAAAATGTGGAGAACTAGAACAAATAAAAAGGGCAGTACAGGTCCTTAAAACAAAGATGGAAGAGGTATTAAAAAGGAAAACAGCCAATAGAATTTTACGTTAAGAAAACTGAATTATTTCCTGGTTCTTTCAAGAAAAGTAACCTCAATAAGCAAAGTTACTCAAAATCTCAATTTTTGTCTCTAAGCCTAAGCAAAGCGGAAAATTAGAAGCTGTGACAAAAATCAGGTACAGTAAGCCAAAAATCTGAAAGAAGCTTAGTTTTGGAGAAACTGAAGTGAAATGAAATGTACAAATATGCTTTTATTAAATCAGCTTGAAGGAAGTCACACACACCAACAGTGCAAAAATGACAGCCAGGTACTTGGGAATAGAGCTAGAAGTTGAGAAATGGTAGCCATAATCAGCTAGTCCTAACAGTTATTTACTGTTATTTTCCTCCAAAGTGTTTTCTTGAACATTAAATGCCCAAAGCATGTCAGATTTATTACAAACTACATTTAATTAATTTAGCACCCCTGCTAGAGAAACCAGTCCATTTTCCTCTGTGTCAGGTGGCCTCTCCAGTGGCATACTCAGCCTTGGCATGCTGCCCGGCCATTCCCTAGCATCTCAGAAATGTAAGACAAGTGCTACTCTAGGTTGAATCTGTAAATAAGTAAAACATCAGAGGCAACAAATGAGCCAAGAATGAAGCTGTGCTTGATGAAGTCATACCTGGGCATCTTTAGAATCTCTTGTAAAATGTATTCAACTAAGAATGGAAATGTGGATACCGAGCTGCTAGTGTTGCAGTGTTTGGCAGTTTGCAAATCTCAGCCACGTTTGTTCCTCCCATATACATAAATATTGGATAGGAGATGGGAGAGAGATCCTATAGCAGAATCTCCCTTATCAAAGGTAATGGGTAAACCTGTGAGATGAGAAGCCTCATATGCTATTGGGTGCACCTGAGACCACAATAAAATGAACACAATGTCTGTGTCCAGAGCAGGGCTGAATTCAGTTGGGCTTGGTATCTGCTCTGTATCAGAGCTAGGCTGGCTCTTGCTGTCACACTAGCATTCCCTAGTCTTCCAGAGAGGCTTCACTAATGCAGCACAGTGCTAGTCTGGATCTGGGTCTGCAGCTGCATCGTGGTTTGAACAAACAAGCTCTGGAACCAGGAGTACAGAGCTGCAGTGCACAGGTAGTGGTTCAGCACAGCATCGATTCAGATCCATCTTGCACAGAGCAGCTGTGTACATCTGTACTCAGCCTAACTGCTTGTGGCTCTGGAAGTTGTTCCTGCACTCTATTCCTAACAGCCCACCTTGTCCTGCCAGGCTGGCATGGGCACTGAAGGTCTTTGAATCTAATTTTACAGCGGGGGCTCCATGCATCACAGATTAGCTCTGTGATTTCCAAGCCTCTCAGTGATGTGTCATTGTTCTCCACCTAAGCAATAATATGAATTGTATCAGAGCCAACTCCCCCTGCAGCTATACCAGAGATAAACCACAATCTGAATAATCCGATCCCAGAAAACAGAGAGGTGACTGCATGGTAGTGTCCATGGTATTAGTTTCTCCAAAGTACAGCTCTGCAAGGCTAGGATGAGTGTGGAGGTGTAGAAAGATTGCAAAGGTGTCTTGAACTGAACATGGAAAAGGGCTTGTCTTCTACACTGTCATGATAGTATACTGTCATGATAAATCAGACACTTGACTATGAGTATTCTCAGGGGAAAAAGTAGGATGAGCTTCTTAAATCAGCTGAAATGTGTATGCAGGAGAGGCAGCTAAATGAAAAACCCCCCAAAGGGAATCCCGGGTACTCAAATATTTAGAGAGAACCAAAGCAGGTTTCATTTGCCTCCTGGATATAGTCACTTCCCTGGGAGAACATGGAAAATTGCAGGGGATAACAGTAATCTGAAACATTCCCCTTCTTGGTTAACAGGGGAAAAAGGAAAATTCCATTAAAATGAATATGTAACCAACCACTAAAATCAGCTCTCTTTGTGATTCCAAAGCATTTGAAGGAGAGCTGTATTTTCACTGTGACAGCATTAATAGATTATCCTGATTCTCTAATGGGTAAAGGATACCCAAACACCAGAGTCCCTGCCCCCAGAATGACTTGCTTCTTTTTTAATCTCTTTGATATCCTGAAGAAAGGACACAAAGGTTTTAGTGCAATTAAGCAAGAGGGAGACAGTGTTTTTAATAGAAATGACTAATGTATGCCCTGGGAACGATGTGAATTTATGCCAAAGGAATTTTATACCTTCCCCTGACTTATCTGGTGGCAGGACTGCCCACATGTGACCAAGACCATGAAGCTCAGTTGGCACACTGTTCTGGAGTTCTGTGAGAATGGAGCACGAGCCTTCGTTAATCAGTCTGCTTTACAGCAGCAGTGCCACGTTTCCAAGATGTCTTCCTGAAGCAATACTCCATGAACCATAACCTCTCACTCTGTCTCTGTTTACTCATATTTGAAAATGAAAATACTGGCTTCAGCCTGTCTCACTGGGGATTCTGAGCCTGAATTAGCAATTATGAACTGTGATAAGGTCTCTGGAGAGCTGACAGAACATAGTATTATAATCAGTTTTCTGCTGTCTTAAATAGTGGGTTTGTGTAAGTTGGAGTATGAATATTCTGTTGGTCTGTTTTGGGGAAAAAAAAGGGAGAAGAATAAGTCAGATACAGATTCAGAAATTCTTCTTTATTACTATATAATGAAGGGTAAAGGCATGTTGATTCTTTTGAGACAATCTTCTGGTTCCCATGTGCTAACACTGCTGAGACTTAGAGACTAGAATTTTGATTGATACCTCTGTGCCAGTACTTCCTTTCCATGAAGAATCAATTGTTCTACTTATCATGAAGCAATAAACAATATGAGCCCAACATTTCACGTTTGTGGATAAGGATTCAGAATGAATGTTAATAGAAAAGTTCTGGTGAAAAGTCCCCAGCTTCAGTGAATACCCATTTCCTTTGTTATGGCAACAAAAAGATGACTCAGGAACTGATAGAAAAGTATGACTATTCCTTGAAGGGTACAGAAGTCAACTATGTTGCTAGGGCTGGCAGGATTGGACCAGAGGTATTAGTTGCAAGATTCCTACCGATCAGTATCTACTTCATCTTTCTGCCAAGGCTTTTTGGAGGCTTCAGATTTTCTGGGGAGGTCAGATAAATGTTACTTTCCTAGACTGTGTGATGGTGATGAGAGGAGTCACTAACTATCCCTCCTGAGTAGCCAAGTGCCTTCACAGCAAGGTTCTGTGCGCTGGGATCGTAGCCAGCCATGATCAGCATGAAACAGGTTTCAAATCACCAAGGTTAAGAGGTACAGTAAGCAATAGGCTAATTACGTTTCTTTAACAGGAAAAGCATCATGTTGTACCCAGTCCCATAGCAGTTCTCTGTCCAGCCTGCCTGGAAGCTTCAGCTCCTTATAAAAGCTCTGGAAGAATAAATCTTGGCTGCCATCTGATGTGATAGTGACACTGATATAAATGTAGTCTAGGCTGTCCATCTGCCACTTCTCTGATTTATACATATTGCCCTTTTGCCCATATCCTACTCAAGCCCCCTTTCTCAGAGTGAAACCAAATCATATTCCAAACTCCTGGAGCAGACAGCCCTCATTGTTGGATACCTTAGGCCACCAGCAAGGAGGGCATTCTTACATGCCAGTCCCTGATTCTGACATTACTCAGTCTCACAGAAAATACTTCCCCTTCACAAGTTGCTCTGGGTTTTAATGAGCCACATTTAAGCAATTCACCAGCATCAAAATCCCTGTTATTTCAGCTGTGCCTCTGAGATAAGGCAGGAGGTAAACAGATCCAGTTGGACAGTGGATTTGACTGTAAAAAGCGTGCTTGTTCTTTGGAAATTTTATAGAGTGCTTGCTTGACTTGCCCTTTAGAAAAGCTTTGTTCTATTAGAGCTTTCTCTTTCCTGCCCACAGCTTCACCTTGTCTACTGGAAGCAGCTGACAAAAGCATCACGTTCCGTTTTTCCATGAAGAAAATGCTTGATATTCTGCTTGTCCTTTATGTTGATCTGCAGCATGCACCCTTACAATTTTTTTTTTGTGGGTACAGAGAACAGCGACACAGCACCCAGACTGCTGCTGTTGATCTATCTGAGCTATTTGCAACAAATTATTTACCCACTGAGTTTGAATTTTGTTTCTGAACAGAGAAGAGTTTCTCACTGAGTATTTTGTGTAAAGAAATTTTAACAGAGGATCTTTACTGACAGCCATCACTGTTTGGCTCTGTAATGTTTGCAATCTAAAACGTAAGATTGATATAGGCTTGTTCCATGAGGTCATATAGCTGTTGGACAATAGTTCATGTCTAATATATTCCTTTCTTGCAAACTAATCATTAGCCAATAATATGAGCATGATGTAACTATTCATGCTAAATGCAGAATACTCTTTGCTCCTCAGATGTTAGTTACGTCAAAACAGCCACATTCACTGTCAATTGCCATCTGTCAGGTAGTTTTGCAATGTGGAACCTTGGAAACAATTGTTTTTCTACACTTGTCTTTTAAAAAGGCTGTTCTGTAGTGAGAGATGGGAGACAATAATCTAAATCCTTATTAGTATATCTTGCATGGTAGAAAGACCTTTGTGAGTGGCTACACCCCAGTACCACTCAGCAGAGATCAAGACACTCTTTCTCTGCCAGCTTCTTCATTAATGCTGTTACCAACATGGTGGGAGGCTCAAGGTGGTGGCATTTCCAAAGCTGTTCTCCTGAAAAAATACACCTTATTTTTATGCATATAATCCTCTTTCTTGTGGGGAAAAATGTTGAAAGCAGCTAGAGGTATTGTTTTCTGACCTGATCTCTAATTAGAGTGAATTCTTGGAAAAGAAGGGCTTCCATTAATACCCAGATGGAGATTGCTGAAAGATTGGACTGCTTGTCAATAGACACTCCAATTTTTCTGCTGTTGCAAAGTATTTTGGATGCTTTTGGTGCATTTGAAACATTTTCGTTCTTATTCTCTGTTTGGCACAGTTGCATTCATAACCCTCTGCATAGTATTAATTATAATTATGAAATTAAACAATACTGCACTATGTAGCCAGAAAAGGTTTGGGAGATGTTCCTCTTCTTTATACACAGATTAATCCCAGCAAGAAGCAGGATGACTAAAGCACAGCAAAGATTGCTCTTCACCTAATAACTACAGTATGAAAGTGCTCCCAGAAATCCTTACAGATGGGAGTCTAGGAGTAATACCAATTTGAGATGCTTTGAGACTGGATTTATAAGGATATCACACTAAAGATTTGGGTGCTTAAAGGGAAATTTTATTGAGTTTCACTTGTGCATTTCCCTACAGAAATCTTGACAAAAGGGACCTTTCTTTTCCCTCACCCTGCTCTTCACTTGCTCCTGATGTGGTGGGATGAGTTGGTATTAGGGGCTGGCTTATCACCTGGAGTTTCTACTGAGCCAGTAAAACCACACCCACTATAAACTTGTTCAGGAGAATCAGCAGTACTCTGCTCTTCAGAAATATCTGTATTTGAAAAATGAATGAGTTAGAGATAAAAGAGAGTGTGCTAACTCTTCTAAGTAAATTATTTAAACTTGCAACCTGCTTCTATCTTTTCCATATGAAAAATTAATGTACCACGGGCCCTTTTGCATCTTCATGGTAAAAAAAAAATCATCTTTTTATAGGTTTATTCCTCTTATGGGCTTTCCACAGCCAGTATCAGTATTTTGGCTATCAATCCTCAGGCCTCTCTCCCCTATCCCTCTCCCCAAAGGGGATAATTACGTTAATGAGCATCTAAGTACATCTTAGAACAGAGCAGGCCCAGTAATCTCCAGAACACTGTGTGCTACTGAGAAAGAAAAGCTGAGTCAAAAAAGCTGTTCTTAACATTTGCAAAGAATGAAATGAGGACTTTTTTTCTTTTTCCATGTGCCACATGGATCTTGCACTGGGCCTTAGACTGATGCTTGCCAAAAATCATGGCCAAAATCTTCAACCTCGATGTACAAACTGGGCTTTTATTTTCAAATTGATGCAATACCTGAATAAAATCATCCTAATTTTCAGCAGTGCTGATCAAATTCCCCTCCAATTAATTTCACTAGTAGTTAAGAAATATCAGCACCTCTGAAAATCAAACAGTGCTTAAATTTACAGCTCCTCTATTTGAAAATATCTCCCTGAGTCTCCATCTATTTAAATGGAAAACTGTGAAGCCAAGGGCACACAATGATCTGGGCAGTTAATAATGTTCCTTGCTATATAGCAAATCAATGAAACTCTTGGGAATAATGGCACCAACTTGGATTTAACAGTTTCATGACAGCATCACTTTTCCAATGAATGTTGGACACATGGAATTAGGGAAAGGTAAGTATTGCCCTTCTTATCTTGGAGGAAGGGAAAAAAGGAAGAGGGAGCAATTCATGATTTCCCTGAACTGGCTTCAGTCATTCCTGAGAAACATCACAGGTTTTTAATGACTTGAAATGGCTGACTCTCTGATCTTTCTAGGACAGTTGAAAAAGCTCATCATTCCAAGTAGGAATTGATTCTCCTTTCCCTTGTGACCTGCAATTAGCATCTGACTCCTGTGTGAAGCATTAATTTTTCTAGCCCTGGAAGTGCCTGTGCCTACACTTGGAGCCTTACTGCATCTGCCCTCCTCAGTGGAAGCTTTCTCTTCCACATCCCCTGTGCTGGGTGGCTGTCTGGAAGCAAACCTGTAGTGTTTGCTCTTTTACATGACTGCTCTCCCAGGCATTCTCACATCTTTATGGCCCCATGTTTCAGGGCCTTCTGCTTCCCCTTATTATTTATTTATTGCATTTAGCTGCTTATTTGGCTGACAGTGCACTTTCTCTCCTTGTATACCTTGTCCCCATCCAAAGTTCCACATATATTTTAACGACAATTTTATTAAAAAATAAAAGCAGGTGAGTTAAGTAACAGTTTGCAGACACAAGACCTCAAAAGGAGGATTTACCTGAGCTACAATATGAGCTTCACACTGAAATAGAAGCTGAGGCAATATTTAGGTTGTTTCTTTTACATAATTTCTTGCAGAGTATCCCAAGCAAATGCTGCCTAACTGCTGGGCAAGGAAAGAGTGAAGGGAAGGCAACCTATAAACTACTTAATGCTTTTTGATATCCACATAATGCTGCCTGATATCCACCAGCCAGAAGGGCAATAGTGGCATATTAAAGTTGACATTGTGAGCTTAATGCAATCATGTATTTAAGGGTTTACTATTTTGTTCTAGGATCCTTAGCGAAATACAGCTGAAAGAACCGATTTGGGCATTTTGGGTGCCCAAAATCTGCTGGGGAACGTTCTTTTCTCTATAGAGATGGATAATCTACAATGGCCATCTACTTCCTTCCTTAGTATCAATAATGTGAAGCGTGTATTGAGCATTGCTTCGTGAGAAGCCCTTTGATATCTTTGTTAAACACTGTCCTTTGCTATAGCTTTATCTCTAGCAACAGAACTAGTGTGTTTTGTACAGACAGAATAAACGATCAAAACAACTTATTTTATTGACAGAGACCATTCAAACTGGAAAGGAGGATGCTTGTTGCAGGCAAGGTGGTTTACGTGTCCCGGGGAGAGGCATCTTGCTCTGCTGCGATACCCGGTGAATGGCACAGGGCCGCTCTCCTCACTCTCCTCAGGGCACACGGGCGGGATTCCCGCCCAGGCACCGCCCGCCCCTCACGGCGGAGGCGCCGGGGGAGCAGCGCTCCCTCCCTGGGCACCGGGCAGCATTGCCAGCATCGCCCCCCGCTTTTCTCGCCTCCTCCTCCTCCTCCAGGGCCCGCTCCTCTTCCAGCGGCCGCACCCCGGGCGTTTCCCCCGAGCCCGGCACGGCCGAGCCCCTCGCAGGGATCCGCCGGGGCCCTGAGGGACAGGGAAAGCTGTGCCGGGGCTGCCCCCGCCGAGGGGCCGCCATGGCAGCGCTGGTGCGGTCCCGGCAGAGGGAGCCGGAGACCGCCGAGCCGAGGGGGCGGCCCGGGGTTCTTTCCCTCTGTGGGCAGAAGGAGCAGCTTGGCTTTCCTTCGTCCTGCCGGGGCCTCCCTCGCCGGCCGCAGAGCAGGGCTGAAGCCCCAGGGGTGTGGAAGGTGCCAGTGTGGCTGCCTCTGGGGCTGTGCATCCCGCTGAGGCTAAGGGCTGCTCGGTGTCCGCCGCCCCTCTGCTTGGCTGATCAATCAGGCTTACCTTACGATCTGTAATTCATATAATTTGATTTGACAGTAATTCCATCGTTGTTATGTGTATTTACAAGAGGTGCCCTGTTATTCGTTCGGTTTCTGCCTGTTTCTTTTCTTGCCTTTTCCAATCGTGGTTCCACGATTGCCTCTTGGAGCTCGCCGTTCGTCGCGGCTCCCGGGCTGTCAGCCGCTCCAGGAGGGCTTGGGTCTGTACAGGACCTGCTCATCCTTGCCTAGGTAAAACCACTACAATCTCACCTGATATCTCATTTCATTGAGATAATTGTAATTTCATTGTAATATTATAATGAAAGGAGCTTTCAGCTTCCGATCAATTTAGTTTTGTGCCTTTCCCCCCACACATTTTTCCTTTCAAAAACAACTTGCTGTGTTTACCTTCAGGTGTTCATTTAATTCAAGGAAAGCAGGTAAGAACAGCTTCATTATGTCAGTCTCTAGGAGCTAGATACCAGAAGCAATTCAACAGAATGAATGCTACAATGTTTTGGGGTTGAATCACTTCTTCTCAGAGCTGAATCTGAACCCTGTATCAAATCCCACTTGTGCTTCTTGAATAGGAAAAACTGGGTATACCAACATGACTTCCAGAGCAGTATTTCAAAGAAGCTTTGAAATTGCTTCCAGAATAATGTTTCCAGAACAGCGATCCACAAGACAGATCTAACCCACAGGAAATTGTGAGTGGAAGGGTTCATCATCCATCACGTCTCTTTTTAGAGCTCAAGTGTTTAATTAGGAAACATTTGGGATATTGTTTGGAGTTCTTTACTGAACAAAGATCCCTAGGTAGAGAAGAGAGCTTTTATTTCTTAATGCATCTTATTATTATTCTTCATTGTAGGAGATGAGACAAAGATGTATACAACATCTTGTCGGACAAACTGTGCAGCAGGTGAAAGGTTGGTCACTTTGCAGCCTCACAACTTTCAAAGTCACATCTTTCTCTACTCCCAGATATACTCTAAGCCTGCAGTTTACAGGGAGAGAGGCACAGTAGTTGTTACCTATGTCATCATCCAGAAAATAAGACATGAGAAAAGAAAATTTGGCTCCCACATGAAGTACTTCAGTTACCTGGGTGTCCAGAGTTCTGATTCCTGCCTCAGAGAACACATAGTTATTTTTTCAGTTAATAGTGGTCCCTGGAGTAATGCTCAAAACTGAATGCTGCCTTCTGTCAGGTGCATATTTTAAGTCCTCAGGTGCTCTGTAAAAGCAGACCATTGCCATCAATAGGCCACAGCTGAGCTGTGGATTAGTAATTTGAGATCTTGATACCTTATACCTAGAATCCAACTAGGTAGCTTTGTTTTCATCCTTAAAAAATAATCAAAGAAATAATGATCTGATCCTCTTTTTCAAGATTTCATGTAAATATGGATATTTCTGCATACATCTGAATGGTAAGATGATTTTTTTTTTTCAGTGATACAAACGTCTGCTTTGGAAATAATAAGATCATTTTTAAAAAATCATGTTTTAGTACCTCAATTATGCCAGTGTGTGAGCACGGTGAATATTTCAGGATGGGGACTTAAAAACTAATGAAAAAATTATGTAGGCATACACATGTGCCAGATATGGAGATAAAAGTTAAGAAAGCACTTCTGAAGTTGGATTTGCATATGTTAATTTTGTAATTGTATGCACAACAGGCAATTACACAAGAGTTAATAAAATAATAGTAATAATGATTTGTACTAGGTAATTGAAATTTATGAAGCAGTTTTGGTGTCTCTAATAAAGCTGTGATGTCTTCACGTAGAGCTAATGAGTATGATAGAAGTGACTAGCATGAATAAACTTAATTAATGTTGCATTTGTCAAAAAAAGATAGTAAAATATTTTTTAAAGGTGTCTGAATATTAGTATCCTGATTATATAAATGGAAAACTGAGGTAGGAATGCAAATCACATTTTGATTTATTTTGCAGCTTAAGTCAGAAATGGGATATTATACCCTTTTCTCCTACTCAGTAAAATCTTGGCTGCTCTTTACAAAAACCATGTAAACTGCTGGTGTGCTTCAGCATTACATCCATGCCTGGGGCATGTTCCCCAAAACAGTGTTGTGTTTAGCTACTCAGTTTCTTTTCTCATGTTTGCAGCACTTTAACTATGCCTGTTTGTTACTCTTGAGTTCAGGTGTGTAGTCATTATTCTGAAGGGATAGCCTGATAGCTTTGGGATCAGGGTATCTCTGTCTATGCCTTTGAAGAACAAAAGAAAGAAAATCTTTGAACATGAAAATGGGTTTATTTGGGCATGAATCACTTTTTAAAATACTGGCTTTGTGCTTAGGGTTTACATAAGGGTTACTATTTTATCTTCCGTACCCTGGGATGTATTTAGCACTTGATACCCAGTGCTTTTTCACACCAAAAAAATTCTGTGTGATTTGCAAGTCAGGTAAATACCATCCAAATAGAATGGTCCTTACTTTATGTGTTTTGTGGGGTTTTACCTGGGCAGAAGACCTTTGTGCTGGGAAGAGTTTGCTTTTCTGCATGTTCTTGCTTCGTTGTAATGTCCATCTCCTAAGAAAGTACGTTTACTGTAGGATAGGATGAGACAGTAGAGAATGGATTCTTTCAGCTCTCTCACTGATCGCCTTACTTTTTCTTGCTGCATAAAGTTACTGGATTGCAATGGTATGGATTTTTGGGGGGATGCAATTAGGAGGAAGAGGGGCAAACTCCAGAAATAGGGTAGTGGAAGAAGTGCCAAGCGAGTCAAGCTGTTGTTGAGATTTGGTGTTAGTAGATGGGAGCTCTGCTGTCAGCAGTGAGTAAGGACTGCTGGGGGCACAAAGGTCATGAGTCAAGGTAACATGTATTGGCAGAATTACCATGTGCACCAGTGTTTGGAGAACTAGATAGATAGAATTATGTTCTCTATTTCCCTCCTCTCCCATTCCTTCCTTGCCTCCAGCTGAGCTCCTAATGGAAATACTGGGGGGAGGGGAAATGGGAAATAGCAGAAGGATGTTTATTGCTGCTTGGTAGGAATGTAAATTAAGTAACTAATGATGTGGATTGAATAAATGCATTTTGGTTTTCTTGTCTTATTTCTTAGCACAGATTGCTACTCACAGCCTGCCTCTGCCCTTCACTCACACATAAGCATGTGCAAATTTGACCTTTACCTAGGAAAGTGTCACCAAACTGAGTCTTGGTTTTGAGCATCTTCCTCTCCTAAGGAACCAGAAGTTTCTCCAGTCAGATCTCCACCAACACTTGTCATGTTCATGACTACAATGCAATGTGGGAATGATGGGTCTGGTTGCCAGAGCTCTGGGAACCATTCTTCTTTTTGAAAGTAAAAAGGTGTTGGAAAATCTGTGAGAGCAAATGGAATGGTGGTGCTCCTCCACACCCATTTTTTGGGACAGGGGGGAAATTCTGAAATGTCTCTGGGTGTGGGGCTGACTGATGTTCATCGCCTCCAAATGGGCTCCTCACACCAGGAGAGACAGTCTACAGTAAAGGTGCCAGAAAGCTTCACAGAGGCACCTTTTTCTTAAACTGCATTTCTGGATGGAGTTTGAGCTGTTATGAAGTGGGAATGTTCCACATTCTCCTCTAGCAAGAGGAAGTAAGAGGAGGGGTTCAATGTATTTATTACTGGGCATGCTGTATTTGGCAAATGACAGAAAAAGGAAGCAGAGGGGTGATGGCCTCAGGTGAGATCAGCTCAGGTCCCTGGTGCTGACGAGCTAAGAGAATAATTGGACTGACACAGGCAGTAAAAATGAGTGATGCTACATGTCATGCTGATTGACCTTGGAATTTAACCTAGGACATTGCAAATTTAACCTTACAAGTAATCAGGAAGAATGGTTCAGCTCTTTCTGAACACCAAAGGAACCATCAAAGAAGTTTCCATAAATATAGATCAGCAGTCTGCATTGTACTTGGACATAATGCCTGCTTCAGCTGCTTTAGGTTTGGTATAGAAGGTGTTGTGACCCAGTCCCAGAGCAGTCGTGTGTCTGAGTTATGTCACACAGCCCTTTACAGCTCAGCTTTCTGATCGTTGAATGTGTAGGATTCTGTTCTTTTGCTAAATAATCCAATTTGTTTCCACCCTAACATCACTGGCCAGGCCTGAACCATCCTTGCTCATGTGTACAGGAAACTGGGGCAGGATCTTAAGACTGGGAGCTGTCTGCTGAAAGCTGCTTTGCTCCATTTGGTACAAAAAATTGCAAAATACAGTACAAAGTCTTGTCTGAGGCCTGCAATGTCTATCTTCAAGAAATAATAAAGAAGATGGCTGACTGCTTTAAGGCAAAGCTGCAAAAACATTTTGCTTGATTTTTGGTTGGTTGGTGTTGGTGGTTGTTGGTTTTAAAATCTTTCCCTCCACTTCCTTGTTTTATCTTTCCACTCTTGTTTTGCCCTTATGCACAGGCTGACCCTGAGAACTAGGGATTATCTGCTGGGGTGGTAAATCCAGCTCCTTCCCAAGCCACTCTTAAAATTCTCACTATCTCTCTGAGGATCACTCAAGCAGGAAGGTGTGAAGAGAAGTACTGGTGGGAAGGTGTGAACAAAGGAAAGACTTGCAGTAACAGAGAGGCTTTGGCACAAATAGTTATGATCTTTTCCTGCTTGGTTCATTTCTTCCTAAACACCCAGATCCCTGAACTGTGTATTCTCTGGACAGCATGTCACTTAATTATTTTTCACTGGATAGAAAAAACTATAATTCCAGTAAATTAAAAATAGAGCTGCAAATGGGCTTGGTTTGATCTCTGTGGTGTCTGAGGCAGAGGAACAAGATTAATTCCTGCAATTAGATGTTAATTGATGTCTGAGCATGTCTATTCCTAGAAACAGCAAGACCACGTATAGCATAACCAGCACCATTAAAACAGCATCGCCTTCCCTCTGTGCTCAGCAAGTGCAGAACGGGAGGAGGGGGGAACTCACATCTAAATAGAGCAGTGGGGGATGCTGTGAAATGAGCAGAAACTTGTGATGAAGGAGAGGGAGTTCAGCTGCCTCAGATGGTTGTGAACTGGTTAAATGCACAGGGTATCACAGGAGAACCGAGGCTTTGTTTGCTAAACCTATATGTGCTTTATTTTCATTTCTTTGCTGGTCAAGTCTGCTTGAGATTCACATCATAAGCAACTACAAAGGTTTATTACAAAGTGATGAAATATGTAATAAAGAAAAGAAGAAAAAAAAAAACCTAGAAATTTTCTTTGGCCTTTGGAAAACCATATACTAACAATTTTGATTAAATGGAATAAGAGGTCATTGAATCTGGTCTTTTACCTCCTGTGTGTAACAGCTTCAGCTACATCCATTTCAATAATGAAATTCTGTTCCTGTGCTGCCTGTGCCTTATATATAAAGCACCATGCACTGTATATATTTCATTTTGTTTCCATTTTACAATACAGTAAAAATCTTTTTCAACTAGAATAGATGCTAGCCTTGGATACTGAAGTGCTGAATAGAATAATAAATCCTGTGCATCACTAGCTTGACTTTCATCTAAGAGTCTGAAAAAGCTTTATAAACATCAAGTAATCTTTCCAACATGCCCATTACAACTGGAGAATATTACCACTGCTCTGCAGCTATTATTATTATTTTGTATCATTGCATCTAAGGGCCCCAATCAGACTCAAGACTGTACTCTGCATGTAATGTAATGAAAAGTTAAGCCCTGTCCCAAAGACCTTTGAACAATTATTAAAACACAGAGGGATAGGAGCCAGAGTAATGCATGGTAACAGTAGAAATGGGCAGTGACCAGTGTGGGAACAGCATGAGCCATCTGACCGTTGTCATACATCTTGTGGGCAATGCACTGAAGATGAGACCTGAAGAATTTTCTCAGTCACATTGTAGATTTTACTGTGTGACTACTTTTGTGTTCAAAGGGCAGCACAGGAAGAGCCTGAGGCACATTTGACTTGATGAACAATTAAGTTTGCCTCAACATTAGGACAAAAATCTGCAGAGTGGAGGTAACTGAACTGTGAAAGAGTAAAGGCTGTTGCATTATGTGAGGCAGTAATGTAAATGGAATCAGCAGGCTGAGAGAAAGAGGAAAATAGTGGCCAGCCAGAGGTGACAAATGGAATGTAGATAGACCTTACCGTCCCAACACCTTGTGGTAGTCTCAGCTTTGTATTTCTGTTTCCAGACATGCTTAATGAGGAGTTTGCAGCAGCAAAAGGAGAGCACAAAGACTGTACCAACGTATGTAGAATATTGTACTATACAGCCTGATCACCTGTGGCCAAACCAATTAAACCACAGCAGATGCAGAGTGAGCTCTTCTGTTGATTTGACAACTACAGAAGCAGTTTTAGGAAGCAGTGTCTGGCTGCCTCCTAAATGTTGAGGCTGTGTAGTGATGCTGTGTCAGTCAGGATAATGCTGGCATGCTTTGTGTATTCTATCAAGCGGGGCTTTCACTAGTGTTTTGGGGGAAGGAAGAACTTCCTTCTGGGATTTCCTCCTAGCCCAGTGCCAGTTAACACCTGGGCTGCAGGGACAGTGCTTAGCTAGAGCACCCCCTACATGGGCAGTTAAGGGGGGGGTGAAGTGCATCTAAACCATCTTTGGCATGATTTCTTTATTGCTAAGCTGATAAAAAATATGCTGAATGTCTCTCAATTTACAGCTCCTCTACTGCAGCAAAATTGCAGAACTAACAGGGGTTTTATACTTTCTATCTTGGGTCTCTTAAGATGCAGAGTCTGACAAGCATCCACAGAAGAGTTATTCATTTTACCCTGAGATGTGTTCTCCCACTTCAGAGATGTTCGTTCCCAGTTCTTACCAAGGGCAGAGATCACACTTCTGACTGCTCCCAGCTGTTGAGTACAGAAAACACCTGGGAGAGGAGAGTGTATGTGATTGCTGTGTGCAGCTACTGTTGGATGGACCTCTCCTTGTTTAGTTTCACCCTGTGACCCCACCTCTGTTTTGCTAGTTTGTTTTCTGATCACCTGGCTGTTCATGGGAAAGCTGAAGCAGAATTTGCTTTCACAGTCCAAATCTATACTGCAGTGTGCTTTTTTTGAGTAGATTGTCTCTACTGTCTGTCTCCTTTCAGCAGTTCAGACAGGTCCATCCCTGATACAAGAGTACAGACATGCAGAGAGCTGTACCAGTGAAAGGACAACTGTCTGTAGAATATATAAGCACCTGTGTCAACAACAAACCGAGAACCCTCAGAGCCCTCACATTTCTTCTGCCAACCAGACTATGGGATACCAGGTGCTTCTTAGGTATATGCTGGTTCTCCCATCTCCATGTTACCCAGGATTTCCACAAGCTTCCTTCATGCCATGACTGTAGCTCATGCTTCCAATAGTTCCAGGGACAGGTCGTTAGCCCAGGTATGTTAGCCTGGGCCACCTTTGCCATTCCTGCTGGAAAACCTTGCTGCTGAGATCTGCCTCAGTGCCTGCAGCCAGTGAGGTGGGCACAACTTGAACTTGCTGAAATCTTTTTGCAAGTGTTTGTACTGTTCCTCTGCATTGTCCGTGGGCTGGGGTGGCTGCAGTGTCAAAGGGTTGGGGATCCTGAGTCCTGGGCAGTTAATCTCTGCCTCTATAGTGAAAAATGTGTGTGCTTGAGAAACTTCTCTGGTGAAGTCTGTGCTCCGTGCATTCTGCCATGTTATCCCTGGCTTTAATCTACAATCCCAAAGAATTTGTGGAGTCTAGGGAGATGTCTTCTAATCCAAGAATAATAGACCATGGTACAAACATGAGGCTGTGCCTTGAATGTTTCAAGTCAGGGTGACTTTGAAATATTGGCTGTTGAATCCTTCTCTTCCTGACTAGTGACCTTCCAGAAAGCTATTTGATCTGTCTGGGACTCACATGGGTGAAGGAAAAGAGGGATGATACTTCGGGTGACTGCCCTTTAACATCAGTAAATGTGGTATTCGTTTTGTGTGTCTTGTTTTCCCATTCTAGTACACATCTCCTTGTTGGGCTACAATATCTGTGTCCCATTCTGATGCAGTGGGATTTCACAGCCATTTTAGTGCCAGACTGTTGTCATGAGCAGTGTGATATCTTGCAGCTGGTCTCTGAAGATGTCACTGGAGTTGAAGATCCAGCTCAAAGGCAATCAGTCAAGCTGGAAAAAAGACACTACACAGATCAGAGGAGCATTCTGACTGGCAGGCTGGCCATCTGCCACAGGCTGTGATTCTGCTAAATTTTGTCAGATAATGCAGGTTTGAATCTGGTCAGTTCTTATGTGGGAGAATGCCTAGGGAAAAGCTTGTGCTGTGAGGAGTGTAGTTCTTTGATGGAGGAGCTGGCATTCCTCTCTCTTCAAGGGCAGACAGCACTTTGCTGTGATAACAGGATGTTGTCCTTCTGGAAGTGCCATCATTCATGCGCTAGATGAAAATTGCATCTGGTTTATGCTGCACTTAAAAACTTCCCAAGGCAGTGAGAATCTTACTCTGCATGGCCTGTTCAAATTTCCATGTAAACAACTTCAGTGCTGCCTCCCTAAATCTACGTTCCTATGATAACAGATGTTTGAGGTACTGTGTGTGAAGGCCTGTGTTTGCAAGAGAAGGAGAATGCATGTGAAGAATTACTGAAGTGCTGGTGATAGATGGTAACCTAGTACAAGATTTTAAGCTAGGCTGTGTGGAAGTGGTTTTACTTCGCATTTGCAATGGGTTAAGGGCACACCATGGCCTTGGCTGCTGCTGCTCAGTGGACAAGCTCTGATCCACTCTACACCACAGTAACTCAATCACTTGCAGCTCCATCCAGGATGGAGACAGCAATCTCATTTGAAGATGAGTGGGTTTTTTCATGTCAAAGAAATGTGCAGTATTGCCTGCGTTCTCAGAGGGATAGTGATGAATCTCTCTTTAATCCACTCATTTGATGATTTTCCTGTGTGAAAAGGATTGGGCTTTGTTTACCTCTGTGTAGGCAACTCAGCAGGAGAAGAGTGCTCTTCATATTAGAGATTTTCTTTTTTGAAAGAAAAAATTATTTGTGATTTGGGCTCTTTGCAATTGAGGCTACATCTAGCAGTAAAATTTCAGTAGTAGAGTGAATGTTTGGATTTTCTAGTGTAAAGGATAATGAGATGTTCTGATGCCTTATATCATCTCCAAAGGGCAGACCTCTGATGCTTGTGGCATTCTAAATGCCACGTGAAGCATTTCACTGCTCTGATCAGGAATTTCACCAAGGCTTTGTGTGGGATTTCTAGTACTTTTTTGTTGCATTTAGACTTAGGCTTGACTGCAGAAACTCCTAGCAAATGCTTCTGATGATATATTAGCATTTTTGCTGCCTTTTAAAATCTAAGATGAAAAAGAATGTAATGAGCCACCTAATCTGTGCAGTACTTGCTCTCCTTTTCTTACATGCAAGAGGAACTGCTCTTTTTTCCTTTTGCTACTAATTGACTTGATCTACCCTTTATGCTGCTGAAGTTAAGATGCTGATATGCTCTTGCATCAAGGAAGAAAAATGGCACATACAAGGTAGGTCAGCTCAGCTACCACAGAGAAATAAGTACTAATTACACTGATTTTTCACCTACATCTTAAATGACAGAATTGCTTGAGAGACAAGAGGGCGGGGACCCAAGACTAACCATTGTAACCAAACTTATATTTGAATGGAAAACCTTTTGGCTAATTTTTTTGCCTGCTGGGTGCCTGTTTTATAAACCCATTAAATGATTCCAAATGAGAGATGAGGCTAGCCAATGTATGCCATCTGAGCTGCCTTAGGATGGTGAAGATATAAGAACGATAAAGGAGTCCTGCATTGTTGTAATTAGTGAAAAAAGATACATTTATTTTTGTTAGTCAAAAAGCACTTCGGTTAAGCATTTGACATTGACTAGACTTGCACAGTTTGACTCTAGACTTCTGGAATTCTTATCTCAGAGGAAAGGTATTGGAGAAGACAGAAATGGAAGAAATTAGGAACCAAAGTCTTTTTCATGTTAACTAATTGAAAATGTCTGTAAACACTGAACAAGCCCACAATTGCTGCTGAAATTACTGTATGTAACAGCTATGGAAATTCTGAAAGCATGTAGATATAAAACATGTTGGCAGCTGAAAAAGGAAGCTGTAAAAAGGGAGAGCATTTAAAAACCTTTTGGATTACAGGTTCCCACACCTCATTTAAAAACAAACAACCATAACAATAGAGCTGTTATGCAAATCACGTCCCTCTGATTCCTGTGCAGTGTCACACGTGCCCTTCCCATTCCACAGTAAAGAGCAGCCATTCAGAATGAGCCAGGCCACTGCACAGGTTTCCAGGCCATCTGTCAAACACTGCTCACCTGCCCATCACTGGAGACTGGAGTTACCTCTGGATTTACCTCATGCAGACCTGCTGTTATCTCAGTTTCTGTATTACTGTCATCTGTTGACATCAAGACACAGAGGTTATGGAAGACTCTATTTACATGACTAAAACAAATGCTACCTTAATGACAGCTGCCTTCTGTCTGGATTTTTCTTTCTAAAAGGAAGAATATTGTCTTCATAGCTCTTCATGGCATATTTTTAAGTTGCTCACAAAATCTGACAACAAAAATCCAGGTTTAATACTCTGAATTAAATTTAGCAAGCTCATTTTCCTCAGCTTTCCTGTTTATTCTAAATTACTTTTTTGTTATTCTTGGCTGCAGGAAATTCATTATCTAGGGTGTACAGCAATGCAGGTCGGGCACATCAGCTGAGCTGTCCTAGTTGTACTACACAGTTCTTGTTCTTTGATTTGTTTAGCAGAAGCAGGTGGTACCTGATGTAGGCCTTTGCAGCAATGGGTGCAGATGCTTAATTTGTTCCCTTTGTTTCTCATGAGGTGTGTTGTAATGGAGTAGCAGTGAGGAAGAGCTGCCTGTGTGTCTTGCAGTTGCTACATGAGGGTGAAATACTGTTGGAAGTACTTGAACTTTCCCTTGGGGGTGGTGGGGGGAAAAGCCATTCTTCTCGGTTAGAAAATCTTCAGCAGGAAAGATCAGCAACATGGGTAGGGAAACACTAACAGAGAGACAGAATCCCTCTCTTTTCCCATAAGAACAGGATGATGAGAAAGGGAGAATATGTTCTGAAACTCTTTTATTGACTGCCTTACCAAGCAAATCTCAGTTTTTTATCTGTTTGAAGAAAGGGCTTATTTTAGAGCCTAATAAACTAGAACATCTCCTGGTTTAGAGATTGAGAGCTTCTTGGTGTACTTTGATGTGCTTATCTAAAAGAAAATGTGGGGGAGTTGTTCCACATGAATACTTAAGCTGTTTCAGGGTTCTGTCACAGCCTATTTTTCTTCTCTCTTTTTACTTTAATTGGACAAATGGAAAACAATGAAGAAGGTACATAGAACAGGCTACCTGGATCAATAAAAATGTCAGTTTGGCCACATCAATGTAATAGGCAGGGCTAATGTAATTTGGCTAAATAAATGAGTATGTTTTGTGCAGCATTGTGGTTGTCCAGAGTTCTTTAAAAGCAAAGATAACAACAGAGCTCAGCAGCTGGCAATCAGTGTGGCCTGGTGATCTTAGAGCAGAAGAGACTTTGTCCAGTTTTCAGCAGGAAAGGGTGTTTATGCCAAAGCACTGTCTCTGCTAGGGCCAGACGAGGGCTATGAGGCTTAGCAGGACAAGGCTAAGCATGGTTTACCTGATAAATGGCAATTCTGCTTAATATAAGAAACAACCCAAGTTTTTGCTGGTCAGTGTTGTTGCTGTCTTTGTGGCATTGTGGCAGTAGTGTGTTGATACTGAGGTGCTGAGCACTGAATGGATATTAAATCTGCAGTCAGGAGATCTCAGGTCTCGATGTGTCTGAGACCCACAGACAAACCGGTGGCAAGAATTCAACCAGACTTGATGTAGTCAAGTACAGCCTAACTCTGCTGGCCAGGCCATGCAAGCCAGCTTGAGCAATGCCTTTGCAAGGGGCTGAGCAATGCCCCAGTGAAGTTCAGAACTGCTTTTGCATCTGTGTGGAGTGGAGAGAAGGTCAATGCCACCACAGCTACCCAGCTGTCTGCTGTGCCCTCAGGGTGGCTGCCTCTTTCCTAGCACGAGACCCCCTTGTTGCTATAAAGAAGTGTTTCTTCTTTTGCTCGCTTTATCTCCCACAGCATTTGAGCAGAATTCCATATTCTGTGGCGTTGTAACAGCTGCATAATACTGTGTATTCGATTTCAGTGCACAGAACTGCTATTAGCAGTACCAAAGTAAAACTCTCTATGAAAGGTGACATCATGTCACTTAGTCTTTGCTGCCTAAAGAGATGGCAGCAAATGCATTTTCATGGCATTGATATTTGCCGGGGTTTTTAAAAGTTCTGTTAGCCCAGAAGTCTTGTGCAATTTCTGTGATGCTGCAGCATTCCCAGAAAGGTTTTATTTAAATACCAGTGGAATTGGGAGGAATCTTAATTGATAATAATCAGAAACATCTGGTTTATCTAGGATCTAGTTTCATTGCAGCCAGATACCAGACTTTTTCATAGTTATTTGGTCTCTTAGTTCTCAACTGTGAAATGTTGCAGTTCAATACATTTTGTCCACTTATTAATAAATACAGATGTGAAACTGGAGTGCTACCAAAGACCTGATCTGTGGAAGAGGTAGCCATGTGAGATGGGGAGAATTTCTACTCTCAAGGCTGTTAAAACAAAAATGAAAGTCCTTTAAACCCTGCCCTTCTGGTTCTGGGTCAACAATGTTCATGTTCTTCTCTAGGAGCCACATAAATAGTGACTTTATTTATATTTAGCATCACACACTTATTTGACTTTCTGCTACACACAGGTTATTCGGAAATGAATACTGACAGACAGCCTCTTAATGACCTGTATGCAGCACTTTTTGCAAGTATTTCTGTGCTTTACAAATTGGATTGCACACTTTGATCCCTTTCCCAAAGGGGAAATACCTCTGGGAAGAATCCAACACATTCACAACATCACAAGCAAAATCAAACACCCTCTTAGTGTGGGAAACAGGAGAATAGTACTACATAGTACAACCTTAGGAAACTTGAATGGCTTGTAAGAAGTCAGTGTAATGTAGAGTCCAGTCACTCTAGCCAGTGACCTGTCCTTTCAGTAATCTTCCACGTCTATTTGTTTTTCATTTCTTGTGAAAATGAAATACTGAGTCAAAGCATTAGTTCAGCATGGAGCCAGATATTTTATGTCGCACCTTGACATTGTACAGTTGCTGATGCAGGGCTCAGCTTGAGCAGAGAATGAAACTGTAGCAGAGATTTACTGTTCCTGTTCCTGAGGAACAGTCTTGTACCCAGAGGTCAGGTCACTGACTAAAACTTGTTTCTGCAGGAAGCTCTGTGTCCAAAATGATAAAATGGGCACTGTCAGCTCACTGAACACAGGCTGGTTCTTGCCAGTTTTTAAAAACAGCAAAGCAACTTCCCTTGTGTGTCAGATGGACATTTCACCCAAGTTTTGCACCCCACGCCACCTGCACCAAAGTTTCCAGTACCATCAAATACTGAGCCACCACTGCAACTTTGGACAGGGGTTGGTGGGATGTTGGAAGGAGACTTGTGTGGAGCATGTGCATCCCTTCACTGACCTTTGCTTGACAGACATTCAAGACCTGAAACAAGATTTGGGGAATGGGGAGAGGGAAGGTTTCAAAATGGCCTTCAGCAGTCCAAAGCAGCACAGGGAGTTCTACTCTTTTTCCTTCCTCTTTGAGGCTTTTGGTCAAGCATTTGCCAGCATTGATCTGACACTTGTCTGAGGAGAGAATGTGAGTGGATGTTATTGCAGAGGAGCTCACAAGCCCTTTCTATGGCTGGAGGAGAGGGTCTGCAGAATCCAGACAAGTCGTGGCCAAGTGATGTAGAGGCAGAGCATGTAGCTCACACAGGAGGTGCCTCGGGAGCTCTAGCACTGCACAATTGCTGTACTGACAGTATCTTACACTTGGCTGCCCTTGTGTCCTGCCTACCAAAGTCAGTGCAGGAATGTCACAGTGACTTCTCTCCAGGAGCAGGGGGTTGTACCCTTTACTCTGCACAGAGGCTGGTGCACAGGTCTCAGTCTGGCCTGGCCAGTCTGGACTCCTTGATGCTGCCTATGACTTTGGAGTGACAAGGGACTTGTTTGATGATCACACCAGGGATGGCATTTCTTTAACTGGTCTGGCATAGTCAGTATGGGCAAGCACAGAAATGGAGCTTGATTCTTTTACATGGGTTGCTGTGGACTGTAACTCAGTATCAGAGCTGGCTACCACATTCAGATAAATTTGGGATAAGTGGACACTTTAGAGCCCAGCATTACTTCTCTCTCCTTGCCAAATTACATGAACTAGTTGCTGAACTGCCTGCAGGTGAAGGTTGCAATTTTTCATCTCTGAAGAAATTAATGCCTGTGTGAGATTCCACTGTGAGTGTCATAGGCCATCACAACTCGAGGAATGTGACCAGGTTTCATATTCTCAAGAAGGAAAGGTCCTTTTTCTTTTGGGACAGCTATGTGCAGTGTCTAAGTCCTAACTGGCTTGGCTCCTCACAAAACAAAGACATTTATTATGCTTCTCCGTAAGACCTACGTGCCAGCAGAGAAGTAAAACAAAAGGTGGTTAGAGCAGCATTGTGTAAACCCCTTATCTGTTGCAAACCTTTGAAGTTCAGCCGCCTTGGTGGACTGAGAGAGTTGGCATGCAAACATCATTATACATCTATTTGTGTGGCTGTGCTGGCACTGGCAGGGCCCCAGTAGTCACGGGTAATTCAGGTAATTCATATGGAACAGAAGCATGGCATGAAGAATGCGCCTCTGGCTGGAGTGAGGGAGTCACTTTATCACTGAGTCTTTTTTTAAACTGAAGACTGTTTACCTCGCAGCTTTCAATTAGCATGCTGGTGAAATCTGTGCAGAAGTTTACACAGACTCAGTGAGAAAATTTGCTACTTTAAATTTGCCTGGTTTTTCTATATTTAAGGGATCAGCCCCTTAGCCATGTGCCCCAAAATAAAGGATAAAAACTAGATATTCTAAGACGTAATGCTTTCATTCTTCTCACACACTTTTGAGTAGCAGTTATCTAGCAATGGAATTACACAGTATCAACAAACTGTAGTTCACCCTTAAGCTCTCTCAAACAGAAAATTACACCAAGAAATCCATAAACAGTAAGAACAGCAAGGGTCAGACTGTCTTACCGTGAAGAATTATATGGTGCAGGATGCCTATTGCCTTTTGTTTTTTTCTGCTGTTAATGCCCCAATCTCAGCTCCCATGAAGCTTTCTGAGAAATCAGAAATGTAGTGTTGTATTTGAAATGCATTGCAGTATTAGAGTTCTATTTTGGTACACTTTACACAAAACTGTGTAATCCTTATAGTAGATATTTAACTCTGATATGTTTTATCTGCAGACTGCTCTCAAAATGATTGATCCTCCTTGCCTTTACTCTAGAAAGATGCTGAATGTTGGCTGAGGCAAACTGATCTGTGTTGATGTTAAAAGACTGAATCAGAGCTGGTGTGAAATAAAAGCATTAATCTTTCTGCCTTGCTGGATGTATGCAGACTGCATAAGGCCTAACATTTGTCTCAGGTCCTGTGGAGTGATTTAAGTTCCATAGGCTTGCTGAAGATCCTTACCCACCCTACTGCTACCAGGCAAAGGCTGCTAAGAGAAAGCCACTCCAGAATGTGTGATTCAATCACAGTTCAGCACTGTTTTGTTTAATACATCACATCTCTTCATAAACAATTTTATTGTTTTGCAGAACAAACATGTTTAGAAAGAGGAGGTACAATGTACAGCTTGATTATCTTCAGGGACTCGTGGATGATGGTTCTGTGTCTCCTGAGATCTTTCAGGGCCTGGGGCAGCGCACAGAGCACCCCTTCAGCTGCCAAGCCAGGGAACAACTGGCACAGGCAATGCAGCTGAGGCAGCAGAGTTGGCTTTACCTTTATTCTCCACACAGAGGACAGCAAAGGTAAGGAACTACTTCTGATTCATGTTAAGAAGTCTTGACTTGGGGCTTCCTGACCCATGGTTTCTATGTCAGTCAGGTCTCCCTGTTTCAGTAGTTAACACATGAGAATTGCCTTCAAGAAGCTTGGAGTAAAGAAACCAAAAAAACCCCACAGTATCAACCACATGCTAAAAATCTTAAATCAATCACTGTGATTGATAAACGTTTAGCATTACTTGGCAAATGAGTGATAGCTTTATATTCTATCCACAGAATAACAATATTGGGTTAACAGGAGAAAAAAAGAATTAAAGCAGAACAAAGAGATGATTTTTTATTCTTGGTCTGGATGTGTATTTGGTACTTGCAGAGATGCTATTACCACACTGCCTATCTCCAGTGGCTGCAGTATCAAGCTAGCTAAGGTTTCTCAGATGGAGAAAGTCCAGAGTTAAGAGCAAGGAAGAAGGGGGTTGAATTGGAAGTAGATCACAGACTTAATGTTATTTGCTACAGTGTATGAAAACAGCTCTAGGAGTTCCATATACTAACAGCAGTCATTTAACATTTAAAAGTTAACATTTTCATTATAGATAGCAACACAAGCCCCAGAACCTTCAGGTATGTAATCAGCTCTCCTGTTGTCTTCACAGACTCTGTCTCTGAACATGGTAATTTGATGTAGGAGTGGGCATTGTAGTTGATGAGGGGGAATTTGCAAAAGGGATGATGGAGAAAAGCTTATGGAAATCACAGCAAATAAAGAAATGAAGGCCAGCAAGGGTGCTGAAACAGGCTGATAAATAGATATTTATTGGATAGTAGGTTTCAAATAGCACATATTTACCTGCTCCCACTAATTTAGCAGGAGTTGCTGCCTTAAGGCAAATGATCTCTGTTAAGGTGGCAGCTGGAATACAATCAACATCATCTTGCTGATCCCACACACATGCACACTTCCATCATCCCTCAGAGCTCTGTGCCCTGGGAGAGCAGGACACATACTATGGAGAAAGATCAGAACTGCTGGCAGTAACTCAAACCTCCCACCTGCTTGAAGGGAGTGGTTTTAGTGGAATTGCAAATGAACATGATGGTGGCTCCAGGACCAAGTCCATAGTAGTTGATAAAAATTTAACTACAACTACTATTAAACAGGCAAATTGAGATATGGGGACAAGCTACATCTCCCCAGAAGACAAGATAATGCACATATGAGTGTGCAGGAAGTGAAAGCTGACTTATTCCAGCAGCATCACTCTGCTACAGCCATTTGATGTCCAAAAAGATTTGAGTGTATACAGGTCCATGTACAGGGAATACATGTGGAAGTATTATTTTTGGTAAGACCTGAGACCAAACAGTCAAAAGGAGGAAACAAGCAGTATACAGAGTGACTTGAAAATAGGTGTACAGCTGTAGAATTTGTAGCTAACTGCTGCTTACCTGGCGAGCATTTCCATCTACAGAAATGCTGGGGTAGGTATGTGCAAAGAAGGGCCAAATCTCATTGCACACACGACAAAGGTCACACCTCTGGCTGCTGCAAACATGACAGACTACCCAAATGAGAAGGATTCATGCAAAGCTGATACAGAAGGATGAGCTAAAATATTTCTAGGTAGCCATCCTTTTAACACTCTGGTGTGGACAAGACTTGTGCTGGCCAACAATGAATAATTTTCATTTTAATCTACTGGAGCTCATCATCTTCCTCATGCTGCTGCTAAAGGCAGCATGTTAAAAGACTTCCCCAGAAACTGGTGTAGCTGAAACTTTCAGGAATCTAAAGCATACTATATTTATATATAAATATTTATATATAAATATTTATACTAAATATACTATATTTAGTATAAACACTGCACAAGGAGGAGGTGGGGGGAAAAAGACAAATTATCAGTAGAATGAAGAATGAACTTAGCTTCAGCTCACACTCTTTCCTCCCTTCTCTAAGAGTCTTGCATTTATTTGCTCTTTGGAAAGCAGAGAGATGAGACTGAGTGTTTCAGGATTCAACAATGAACCTTTCCTTGAGCTGGCTTAAAGCAGCAGTGCTGATCATGCAGGCCCGTTTCAAAGGATGTTACAATGCTGTGCTTTTCTTTATTTTTTAGAATTTTTTAAGGATTAGCTCTTTGCTTCAAAGATATCCTAAACAATCTACAAAGATAAAGACACACCAAACACACCAAACTTTTCAAGTGTTCATTCCAAGAACTGTAAGGAAAACTCATTCTGGAATTGCATCTCTGATATGGATGATGTCTTCAATCTTTTGCCTTCAGAGATGTCAATTTTTTTTTCCTTTTTTTTTTTTTTTTTTCATAAAAGACCTTTAGTTAGAATTTGGTTTTCCAACCTCCTTGAGCATGCTGGTAGAGGGATGGAAAGTGTCTTCAGCACTTCAGCAACTCAGAAAAGAATAAAGGGGACTAATCAGCAAGGAAACAGTGGGTGTTCCTGTCCTTTTGTGTGAAGGGAGAGCCACAGACAGGTGTAGGTCTCTGTAATTTTATTCTCATTATTTACACAGTCACTGCACCGTGCTACAAGTTATTAACTCACAGCATCCTACTGCATATTATTGGCTTTGCACAAACCTAGCAGAAAGGAACATTCTGCTTATGGTTAAACCATTGCCATCAACACTTGCTACGATGTGAAGAACAAAACCCTTTTGTTAGAGGATGCAGTCATCATCACCATCTTTAAAAACTAAATATAATTTCAGTTATCTCTTCCTAATGCTTCAGATGCATGTATTGAATTTGAAATCACTTACAGTTAGTCTTATAAAGTTCTGCTTTTCCAAGGAAAATAGCAGCATTTGCAAAATAGGGAGGTCCAGTAGCAAAATACGTAGTTATTACTAAATAATCCATCAAAAATGTTTTCTTATGATGGTCCCATTTAATTTCTTTGCATATAACTTCTGTTGGAGAATTGACTCAGACAAACTCTACACAGGTGTAGTCACAAAGATAAAGCAAAATGGTTTTCTGTAGTACCAAGTCAAAAACGTTGGTGCTGTTTGGCAAGGAATACCTGCCTCTTTCCTATTCTATGATCCAATCTGCCTTGAAAAGAAAGGTGGATGTGATCACTAAGCACTTGTCACTGCATCCTCTGCCTCCTGTTTTCATGCCTTCTTTTGTCCTTACTCAACTTCAGAGTGGAAGATGAGGCATGCATAGTTTATGGGAAGGTGTTTGTGAACAGAATCATAGAACTGAAGTTCAAAAACCTCACAGCCCCAAATCCAGAACAGGTGTATAGTGTTTACTTTATGCTACAGTTAACTGAAGAAATAGCCTGTCACTGCAGTAAAATAGGAGCAGGTCATCATTTCTGTAGACCAACACCTGTATTTTAATCTGCTTGAACTAACGTGCAGGGACTTGCAAGAACAAAGAAGTTGATGCTTTTTTTTTTTTTTTTTTTCGGTGGGGAATACTGAAAAGCCAAAAAGATGAACATTCAAGTAGAACTACTTTCAAATGCTCAGCTGCACATGGCTGACTGCTTCAACAAAAAGGAAAAAAATGAATGAAGATGAGGAAAAGTCTTCTTCTACTTCTCACTGATGTATTTTAGGACCATTACTTAGGAGTGGCTCTTTCCAGCAGCAGTGAAGTTTGTTCTCCCAAAACAGCTGCTGATAGTGAGAAATAAAGCCCATTATTGCACCAGTTCACCATGTAAAATGTGCACTGCAAATACTTTTGAGCAGTTTAATCTTATGCACTCTTCTTTCACTGTGGTCCTTTGTGTAGTAAAGTATATACAGAATCAGCCTTAACTAAGAATAATCTTATGAACTGATTATACTAAAACTACATCCTTACACAGCAGCTCCTGCCACCACAGTCTTTGTGTTGAACCACACGTATTGTTTTTGTTCTTTATGCAGAATTCCAATCAGGTATTTAAATAATGAGATAAACATCTGGGGCCAACAAATAGTTCATTTTAAGAAGTGCAGTCTTAAATGCTTCCATTGGTTTTCTAGGCATGAAAGTTTCCAGGAGAATATAAATTTATTTCCAGCATGAAGTGTCTACAAACTCATTGTTATATTAAGGGATTACTTTGCTTAGACCTTCTCTTGGCTGTTCCTCTGATGACTGACAATATCAGTAACTACAATACAACAAAGAGAATGTTACTGCAATTTGTCAGGGCACTTAACTGTCTACACATCAACTGTGAGGACAGGTGCTGTCAGATATTACACTGGCATGCTTCTTGGAGTCTATTATAAAATCTGTATTTTCATGACACAGTTAATACCGGTTTTCCTCCCTGGAGAGTCTTTGTACTAAAATAATCATTGTATGATTTAAAAAAAAAAAAAAGGTGCTTTTATCCCCTAGAGATTTATATCTAAGATGTAGCATAATCACAGAAGGAACTGCTGATTATAGAATGAACTGAACACCACAGTGAGTACAAAGCCAAATATAAAGAGGACATTGTATTCACTAGGCCAGGGGATCACAATTTGTCGAAAAAAAAAGTCACGCACAATTCAAGTTCTGAATGTATTTATCACCTGCCACTGAGTTGATAAAAGCAGCTAATATAACTTCTGCATATTTATACAGAACATAGTATTTATATTATATTCTATATAACTGCTGGAATTGCACTAGGACTCTTTTCAGGGTGTTGCCTATGCACTACCGAAGAGCAGTTCATATTCTCAGGTACTTCATGTTACAGATGTGCTGCTGCTCAGTCAAGACAAAGAGCTGCTTTGAAACAAAACAAGTACACAGGAACAATTCCAGGCAATTCTTACTTTTCCTAGAAGCCCTGGCTCGCACCTAGTCACAGGTTTAAATTGGATGAAAAGGCAGAACTGTTTTATGTAACTTACCTTTACTAGAACACACACATCTTGTTCAAGAATCATGCAGTTTTATAACTGGAAGTACCATAAGAATTTGAGGAGGAAAACAAAAGGGTGTATGTGTCCCATGAACCAGGCACAATTTCAATTCCAAATGCTATTCAATTTTTTTAAAAAAATTGTTACTTTAACATTCTCTCTCCCTCTAAAATACAGTAAATTTGGGGGTTTTTAATTAGCCTTGTGTTTTTAGCATCTAAATGAGTAAGAAACAAGTTACTCCTCTGTTTATTCATTATGAATGTAGCCCAGTCTGATCTGGATTACAGCTACTCTAGGTGAAGCTGTCAAAGTGCATGAAAGAACATTTAAGACATTTTAATGCCAGTGATACAGTATAAAGTATGCATTTGACATGAAGAGCACAAGTAGATTACTGTATCTAACCTCAAAGTTAAATGGACCAAACTGGCTACAGCAGATTTGCTTACAAAACAATTCAATTCAAACCCAGCAGAAATACTATCCTTTCCTTCCAAACCTACAGAAAATCCTGTCCACCCTTTACCAATTGTAAATTCAGCTTGAAGTTACCGATCTAACCTTGGTCTTTTCCCCGTCGATATTTCTTGAATTTACATGGATTTACAGTAGATACGGTGCAAAATAGCAAGATCTGTTGGAATAGGCAGAAAGGAATTCAAACTTTAATCTGATTGGTTTAATTTTTTTTTTTAGCATGAGGAAAAAGAATAAAGTTACAAGATTCTTTTAATATTTTCACAATGTTAAACTAAAACTGAGCTCTAGGCTACATGTGTAAGTAAATCTAGAACACAAAAGGGTTAAATAAGATCTTCTTTTAAGATACAAGAACTTAAGCTTTCTTTACGTTTAACAAACTTCACAGAACAGATACTGCAAAGGAACAACCCCCTCCCCAACTTTTTGTTTAAAGTGAACATTGTCCATAATTCACATGAACTTTAGTAGTGTCCTCTGAAGAGCCACCTTGAAACCGTCTGTGCACTTGTAACAAGATCAAAGAGAATATTAAGGAGGAACAAAATAGCATCGTCAGTATTAATGCAGAAAAGTCTTGTGTACCAATCAGAATGCCCATCAAATGCTAGGATAGGATTTTGTAGGAAAAGAAAGTGCGTATCACAGCAGCCACCAAAATTCATGGTTTTTTAAAACTCCTCACGGCAAATGTAAATAATATCCTTGGACAGTCCCTCTCAACAGGACCACTTCCTGAAAATGCAGCCCATTATAGAAGCTTTTGCTGCTGGTTTATATTCTTGAATAAAAACAAGGAAAAAACAAAACCAGCTTGCCTTCCAGGCAGCTTGCGTTTATAATGATGGGACACTTCTGATTTGCTTCATGGTTAATGCTAATACAGTCAGATGCTGAGTGTGTGTAGACATATATATAAATATATATATATATATATATATATATATATATATAGTCTTTTTTTAATTAAGTTTTTTTTTAATGAAGTTGTCTCATTGTTAAATGTTCCTAACTGGCTACCAAAGTAACAGTATAATTTGGCCTATAAGGAGTTAATTACCTATAACAAGTAGAATGGAGGATGACTCATACAAGCTGGGGTTTTCCAAGTGACAGGTTACTTCACCCCCATGTTTCAGATCTGCCCAGTATTTGAAGATGAGACAAAGTCGATCCCTCCCTCAGATTTTCTTACAAGTTTACCCACTTTCTAATAACTTACTAATCGACTGAGAAGTTAAAATCATTCAGGATTAAGCTGGGTGACATCGGCACGAATCATTTTTACCTGCATAAGCCCTGTGTGCAGCAGGAGACAGCCTGGTTATGATGTTTGCTTTTACGTTTCCAAAGTGGCAAAGCTGGTGCGGTTCGGCTCAGCTCAGCATGACACACCGTAACACAGAACCACGGCTCTAACCAGATCCAGAACGTTCTATCCAGGTAATGCTTTCCACATCCACTTGCTATACTCAACTCTGCGGGCAGGGATTTTCGTGGGTGCGTTCAGCTGCATAGAAGGAGGGCTGGTGGAGCCCCTTTGATTATCTCATTGACACTCTGAACGTGAGGAACACAAACTCATTCTGACAAAGGGTGTTTGTTTTACAGGTTGTTCCCCAATACTGTTACTGAATTCCGTTTGCTACAAAATGTCCTTTTTTTTTCCCCAATATGTAAGTCTAGCTACAGAAAGTCAGTCTGTAGAATCCAGCCATGGCTACTGTGCTGTGAATTAGCCTTATTTGATCAATTATCAGATACCTGCACTTAGCAAAAGGCAAACAAGAGCCAATCAGGTTTCGGCCAGTGGGAATGGCTGCACTGCTCAAGGTATGTGGAATCTGTTCACATAACGCGTAGAATCTCTGTGGATGCCATGTAAAAAGTTATGCACCATTTACTGCTCCAGGATGGAGTTGGCTTTAAAGAGAGATCATAATTTAAGAGAGAAGAAAAAAAAAAAAAAAAAAAAAAAAAAGGGAAAAAACAAAACAAAACAAAAACCCTGATAGGTTCTTTATAGTATGATACATATAAAAATTTTTCATAAGAATCTCTGTCCCCCTTTCTTTTTGGCTTCCTGGGAAGAACCAGAAAGGTGTTCCGACCCCAACAGAATCCCTGATGCTGGTGACACTGCCTAACTCAAAAGCCACACGCGATGAAGGCACGAGTGACCAGTCAGGTCTTCTGGGCTTAAGCAGCTGCAGTTGCTGCTCCAAGTAGTATTTCACCTCCTCAGGATTCAGTAGCAGTGAAGAGGTGAAAGGCTGCACATTAAACAGTTTGTCTGAAAGCCATGTGCATAGCAAACTTTTACACCAGCTTCTATACAACTATTTGTTTTAACTCTGCAGCTGGAATGTTTCCAGCATAAGGCTTTTAGAGTGACTCCAGCAATAACAGAAGCCTTTGGATTTTTCTTGCTTTGTTTAAATCCACTAGCCATACTCAAAAATAATATTTCTTCATGTTTTATTTTTATACGGTGGCTAGCAGGCACCTTAGTAACCAGCCAGAGATCAATTTCAACCACCATCAATCCCTAAACTACAGTACCAGGACGGTTGGCTAAAGAAAGGAAACTGATTGGCTGTAGTCTGAAACTTGCCTAGTACAAGGTGTCTGGCTGACTTTGTCCTAAATAAGGCTAACATTAGTGAACTAAGAGAACAGCATTTGGTTGCAGTCTTGCGCTCAGGAACATCCTTCGCCAATGCGTTGGCAAGATCTCCCTACTTTCCGATCCAGTTTCACCATTTTCATGATGGCCTCCTCGCGCCCGCGGCCCATGTGGTCGAACGTGCAGTCGTGCTGTTCGGGCAGGCGGTGCAACATGCAGAACACATAACCTGCCAGAAGGAGATAAGAGACATGGTTAGGGATGCTTACAGAGGTGGCATCTCACCTGGACCACAAGTGAAGGAACCCCGTCTACTGGGGAATTAGTTCTCAAAAATTAATGCCAGTTTAAAGCTTTTACTTATTTTCCTACAGAGTAATGAATATTTGATCATTTACTGCATTTTGTTCAGAATTTATCAATGCAGTACCGAAGCTCAAGTCCTACAAGATTTGTGGGGTTTTTCGCCACCTCTCATCTTATACAGGAAACCTGCAAAATCACCTAGGCTATCTATGTCTACATAGTAACAAAGCTAATGCTTTTGCGTTTAAGCACCTTTGCTGAAATATTTTCTACTTTTAAGTAGACTTCATTGTCATTTCTGACATTCATGCCTACGGTACTCTAGGGTGAGCTCCAAGCAGATTTTCAAGTCACAACTGTTAAATTTAAGCACCTTTCTTCCTCCTCACTGCCAGCATTGGCAGTGATGGCAGGAGAGTGCGCTGCTCTTTAGCTATCCCAGTCTTCAGAAACTTCTCCCCATGAAGCAGTCTGACACTAACCACAGGGGGGAACAGGCACTTGACACAGGGATGTGTCATGCCACATCACTTGGCTCTGTAGCTGAGAAGAGAAGGTTATTGTCTCTTTGTCTAAAGCTCCTCCATGTTCTTCAGCTTCCCCAGGAGCACGTGACTTAGAAACATGCCAATACTTTTTCCCTGTGGGTGAGGAGGGCATCTGCCACAGCCACCACTTTCTAGTCCACAAAGGAAATCGGATTTTTTCTCCTTTGTCCCTAGCACTTTGTAGCAGTAAAGATACTGCCTCAAACTTCCCACTTCCAAAATGAATGTTAAATAGCAGTAAGTAGCATTAAGATGCTGTAGGAGGGAAATGTCACACAGTTACATGGCTCACCAGTCTGCTGTATATGAAACCAAGTATGGTTCATATATTATCGCCTGTGCTGGGATATTTTCCTGGCTGATGGTGCAAAGAGTAACACTCTGCCTCTTTCTTGAATGTTTTATATTACTGCTGCTGCTCAAATACTCAAAATCTATTAAATCCACAGAATTATGATATTTGAGAGATGGAAAAGGATAAAAATGAGTGAGTGAATGATTGGGAGAGTGTTTTGTGCATATATACACACAGACACATATGAGAATATCTGTGTGAAGTAATTTAAGTTTCTGGACTATAAAACATCAATTGCAGGAGAGAACAACATGCTACCTTTATATTAGAGTGATTGTTAAGAAAACAGAGAGGCAAAAAGTGTCATATATGGAATTATTTGTAAAAAGTGAAGAAAAATTTATTTATCTTTGCTCTTTGTTTCAGTAGCACCAGGCTATGAAAAGACATGCCTATTATCTGTGGCTGAAACCCAGTTCTAGGAACAAAGCCAAAAAGACAAGTTTTCTGTACTGGTATGTACAATTCAGAAATATGGATGGAAACGCGCAGATTGAATTGGTATGTATCTCACCCCTTGTGATCATTGCCGCCACTTCAATCTCAATCTGGGTCATGCCACACTCAAATGTGACAAATATCTTTCCCGAGGTGCCAAAAATTCAAGGTCTGATTGTTACAATGAAAATATCCCTGGACTATAGTGGCAATACTGAACAGGCATTTCACTCAGTTCTCTCTCACAGAAAGCAGGGTCTGAAGGTTTTCCTTATTTCTTGAAATAAGATTTCAAATTGCTGAACCAATGTCCACTGCAGGTACAAGAATCATAAATACCTAACTGGATGAGATCAAAAATCAAGTTCATCATCTTCTCTGCAATGAGTGTCTAAGAAGCAGATGCAAGACACCATGAAGATATGGACTGGGGAGGAGGTGTATCAGTCCCTTCTAAATAAAAACTGGATTTAAATCCTGGCAGTTTTACAGATCCTTTCCAAGTGTTTAACAAGCGTATGTAAAAATGCCACCTAATGTTACTGAAAATAGCACTGCACTGCACTGCTTCACCAAGACCCTTTGACAATTCTGTAAATCTAGTAAGGAAGTACATATGTCACCTGATTTATCACTTTTGAACGTGACCTTCCAATTGCCCCATCTCTTCCCCTTCTACAAAGCCTCGTGCAGACCAGCACAGCTTCATGATGTTCCTTTCTACCCTGCCACCCCCAATACACTCTATCCTATGCTTTGCCTGATCTTTATTTCATATTTGAACACCTTTTATTTCTTTATTGAGCACCTGTTTCCACACAGGAAAATCTCTACTGTATGCTGTATTTATTCCACATGACACATTTTTTTTTTTTTCTGTTCATCAAGGATTTTTTTATGCATTCTTGAACAGTTTCAGTAACTGTCCACAAAAGAATGGCAGATGATTTTCATTTTTCCCAGAGTATGGGAATAGTATGTCGAATTTCAGTAACTAAATGATCTAAACCTGTTATTAATATGTGTGTGTGTATATATATATATATATATATATATATATTTAAATATGTACTGCTAATTAGAACAGAGAGTATCTAATGAAAGAATACCCAAGCTCATTTTGAATGTTACAAAAATAGTTCTGCATATATTGGCTGATTTGGAAGGGGGCTTAATTCTGGTTGAATTAGCAATGCAGATCTCCTGGAAGCTCCACTTCCAAAAAATGAATTCATATCTTTAATCTCATTGCTACAAATGCTTAAGTCACTTTAAAGAATGGAACTTGTATTTTTGTAGGTTTTATTTAAAATTTAAAGTCCTTTAAAACACTGTTATTCAGCAACTAATTGAGTGACAGTAGTTCTGAACATTTTTTCATTAGTTCAGAGTGGGTATATTCGATTAAGTTATTACTACTGTATTTTCTCCTAGATTCTTCAGGGGATTGAAAATCAGAATGGACATTCTGTGGTCTGCATGTGCACAAGTGCCTGATGTCACATCAAGGCCATCAAATTTTGCAGCAGTTCCATTATTAACCTGTGTGTGCTGGGGCAGAAGGCCAATAGATGTATCTGTATTTTGATCCTTAATGGCAATCCATATTTAGAGGTGAAACCTTTTCTCCTGAGAACTCTGCTTTTATGGTTATAAAGTAAGTTAGATAAATGAACTCCTGCAGTGTATATGCTGTTAAGTTCATTATGGGATGGTATCAAATACAGGTTGTGTCTCTTAAGGGAATTTACTGCAGAAATGCTTCTTTTAGCACACTATAACTAAAAGACAAAATAAATAACTTTTCTACTAGTAGAAAGAGCATTGCAAAACGAAATCCATCTGCCAACTGAAGTTCATTTGCCCAAGTCATCAACCTAAAACATGCCAGACTTCCACTCCCAGCGCAGAAAATTTCAATCTAGTAAATGTAATAACACATCTCACAGCATTACCATTTTGTTTTCTGATGTTAGAAGTAAACTATGAATCACTCACTCCTCAGGTCTCTAATACAAACATCTTGGAAAAATATTAAGTAGTACCTCAAAACATTTGAGCTCCTCTGAGCACCTCAGAAACTTCTTCACAATAGATCATAAAAAAGTTCACTTCCATTTCATCACCAGAGCAAAAATGGCTAAAGTCATAAAGCAGAGCACCATCCCTGCCTTACAGAGCAATCTCTCAAAGGAAGCCCAAGACTGAACACCTGCACCTAACAAAGCTGCTTTCATCATTCCCGAGGAACCTGATGGGGAAGGGATATTGCAGAAAACAGAAAACAAAATAGGCTTCCATATTCCAGACCAGAGTATCACAGACCTACAGTATGCTGTGTGTGGGTAATGAAAAACAATTGCCTTTTCTTCATTGCTACACTCAAGAGCCCTGGTACATTTCTAGTTTCTGAAAGCTGAGCCATTCAATTATCACTGCTGACATGGAAAGGCAAAGCCCTTCATTATCAAGTACCATCAATCATCTTAATTGTTAACTCTAGACATGCTTTCATTGCAGGCACCAAGTGCTCAGAAGGTTTAGCCTTCTATACTACAGTGACCCCTTTTGATAGATTCAAAGAAACTCTCACTGGTAGGCAAAAGAAAGTGATGTCAACATTACAATAAAACCCTGAGCTTCTGATACTCAAAAATCATCTCACCTGCCCACTACGATCAGCATTTATCATTTTCATTCCCAAGTCAACAGGCAGAAGTTCAGAACTGTCAGAACTTGCAGCTTACACCATTTACAAATTTTATTTAATAAACAACCTGTGTTTGTATAGAGCCCTATGCAAAGCCTATTCAAAAGTAGTCCTAGTAACGGCACAGACAATCCCGTGCAGAATTCTGTGTTGTGTGCTTTTACTTCTTCACATTCTTCACAAGATATTTTATTTCTCTTGCAAATTTGAAATTCTAATCAACAGATGTTCAAAAAGAATGTAAAAATACCTTGTAGCTTAAGAGTTGAAGATGCTGCAAAAATTCTCTACCAAAGGTTAGAAGTAAACTAATTACACCAAAGGTATATTATCTAACAAGGTATTGTGCGAATCTACAAGCAGATTTCTGTGCAAGAACAGATTTTATCATATCTTTAAACAATGAACATATCTGCAGGGTATCACACAGCACAGCCAAATCATGCAGATTGAGCCAGCAGAGAAGATCAGCTCATGCTGCTGCACCACTGTTCAGAACAACTACACACCATTCACCCCCAAACAACATTTATGCATCTGCTCCCTGCACCCCTTCCAACTGGAAAGATGATTTAATGTGCTGCAAATTATACTAACAATAAAACTATTTTAAAGTAAGTGTGGGAAGGAAATATTTCTTGTTTTTTTTTTAAAGACATGAAATAGGTAGGACATGAATGGAAGAGTAGATCAAATAGCTATCAATAGATAAAGCAAGGTCCTAAAGGCTCAAGTACCTGAGAACAGCAGTATGATCCAGCTTGCTTCCCTATGCTCTGGAGGTTGTTCAGCAAGAACACATGGTAGTGGAAGGATGGGAACGTGCACTACAGTCCAAAGCTTCCAGTGCAGCTGATATGCACTGTGTTAGGCAATATAAATACACTCTAGTCTGCTGGTATCTGGTATTACTCTCTTTTAAACACCTCCACTCTTGTATATTCTCTAATTATCTCTCCTCTCTCTTCTGTGGGAGTGCTCTGCACTAGCACTGTCAGCTTTCATTACACAGCTCAAGGAAATTTCAGTTTTACTGACATTTTCTATAAAACCAAACTAAATCCCACCAAGCTAAACAATGAGGTTTTGGAAATAAGTGAACTGAACTCTTCTGGTTTCTCTTCCCCAGCTCTGCAAGTTGTCATGGACTTTGATTAAGTGATAAGTACCTCAGAATAACTTGGCTGGGAATCTTGTCATTCATTTCCAAGGGGAAAGGGGAGCAAGCCACAGTATGATGAAGATTTTTAACCAGATAGATGTATTTATTAAAACTCCACAAAACTGAGGCAGTCCTTTCCATCATTTCCACTCCAAACTGAGTGAATGGGGACTGTTAACCTCTAGGTGCTCAAGTCAGAAGCTTCTAAATATCAGTTTGCATTGTCTTAAGCATTACCCTCTTGAGGCATTTCAGTTCCATGAATCTTGCACATTTGCACAGCTACAAAAGGTTCATGAAACACACAGTAGGATGAAATATACTTTTCCTATTATTTTTCTAACCATTTACTATGATCACTGCAACTTAGTTTTCAGTGTTTTCTTCTTCATACAGATCATTGGTACTTATTCACGACTACCAAAATGATCAATAGTTGGATCAAAGAGAGGAAAAGGAAAGAAGTGTTGGAATGTTAGAAACTTAGAATGTTTCTTTTACTGTGTCAATATGTCTCTGGGACTGGATGGGCACCTTGGGACTTCCATCCTGCTCTCAGTCAGCGATAATCTCAGGTTTCATGCTGGAAGCATACAGCTCTCTGATATCTCTGGTGCTACATGACAGTGCTCACGAGATCCTACATATGCATTTTGTATTTCTACTACTGGTTTTATACTTAGGAGAAAAGAAGGGAACAAAGAGGTTTTTTCTTTTCCTCCTCTATTTTGCTCTCTGCCATAAAGAGAGTAAAGCACTGTGTATGTATCTGCATTAGGGACAGAAAAAGCATTTGGGGAAAGGACTGCCGAAGAAGTGAATGGAAGAAGTTGTACACAAAAGAGAGAGGACATAATACTGTAAAAGCCACTGGACAGGTATGATTAAAGATTCCACAGGAATTCTTTCAAGTGCAAGGAAAAGACTTTGCATTTCCAAGTTTGGTCACGTATAACCTGTGTTTCAAAGTTGTTTTCTGTCTATTTTCTTTAAGATCATAAACCTGGGAAGCTGCTTTAGGAAGCACACAAGAGATACAGTTTGGCACTGTAGAAACCCTGCAAACAAACAATGTTTTATCCCAATTTATGCTAATTTCAAATACACTTTCCTATTTATCTGACTACTTGCACAAGAAGATGTCAAACTATTTTTTCCTACATTAAATGCGACACAAATTTTGAACAGAGAATTTATATCACTTGAGGACAGAGGACATGCTGATTTTTAGGGGAATTTTTTGGATCAACAATTCTTAAGGAGGTTCTACACAAGATACTGTTATATTCTATGTCATTGAACTAAGAAGAACTCAAAGTTTCCTCCTGTTTCTTTGCAGACACTGTATTTGGAGTGGGAAAAATTAAAACATGGCACTCCTCTAGAATCAATTCTTAATTTTGCTGTAGTGAACACTAACCTCAGAGAATTAGGGAAAATGTTTAGGAACAGAACTGAGGTTTTCAGGAAATTACTTCTGAATTTCAAAGAATCCCTAATGAATCAAAGTCATAAATACAGCACATCTACTCCATAATAGTAAGCTGACATTAAAAAATGTTTGCTATGGGTCAGGTCTGACTGAGTACTGCAGGTCTCAGTCAGGATTGTGTCTCAAGTTTCATCGTGTACCGGAAGAAGATGGTGGTTAAATCATTTGATTTGGACCAGGTATCTTTCTTGCTGTACAGAACTCATGCATTTGAGAGTAAACACTTCCACATCACAACTTCTTCACCCACTATAGATTTGTAAGTTAAGGCCATTACCTATTGGGGACAGACTATCAGATCAATTCAGGTCCAGGACTACTCCCAGAGATACACCATGCAATCAATACTCACTTCTAAACTGCTTCAGACCTCAGAGGTCACTGACTTACACAGTAGTGACAGTGGCATCTGCAGGCTCCCCTTCTGACCTTATACACTGTCCCTGGTTTTTGGTCTCAGTTTTCACCCACAGCAGGCAGGCACAAGCAGCAGCTGTGACACCACAAGCTCACTCTCCAACCAACACAACTGCTGGGTTACCACTCTTGTGAAATCTCTGCAGAGATTTCTGAACTGGGCTCTGGTCCCAGTTCACCTGTGATAAAGGATGCAACTTCCCCAAAATTAGCATTTTAATTTGTCATGTAACCTGTTGATATAACTGGAAGAAACATTTTTCACCAAAGACTTGTGTGATTGGTGAAACACAATGAAAAAACCCCAAACAACCAAAATTGGTTCAACTTCAATTTAACAAGAGAATTTTTGGAGAAACCGTTTTGTTCCTAACAACTTACAGCATCAAGTGAGGTATCAGATAGTGAACATCAACTATCATTTTAAGGAGAGGAAAAGCAAGGTTCAAAATTAAAAGTTTAGACTTTAGGTAGGTGAAAAGTTTCCTCATTTGAAGAATTGTGTGATTTGGCAATGATGTATTCAAGAGGAATTTGTATCACTGCTACAATTGTAGAAGGAATATTCATTGCTATGTTTGCATGACAAAGAACACACTGAAATAGTACTGCACCTCCCAAATCATTCCTAGTTTCACAAGGTTATATCCTGTAGTATGTGGGAAAATGAATCCAAAGAAAAGAATGTACAGTAAAAAAAACAGAATTATGCCAAAAAAGGCCTCCTAGCGTCCAAGGCAGCTAATGAAGAAGAGGTAACTCATGCTAAGAGGTTACACTATTGCAAATGTCAGTACTGCCATAAATTTTAGATCTTCCATGGATTATATCAGCTTAACAAGAGGCATTTGTTTCCTACTCAATACATTTAGATTTGAGCAGTGTAGACTCTCCGGATTTGAGTGGTGTGAAACCTTAATTAAAGTGTCCTGAGAAATGGCAGGTGGATGACAGAGCTCTCCTAAGGTCAGGACAGGGACTTATGCAGTATTTAACACTTTAAAAAGAGCTGCATGAGCTTTAATACTTCTAGAATTCTCTACGCCAAGCCCACCTGAGCTAATACACTTCTCCCAGAAGCTGAGGATTTAATTAAAAGCTGAAGTGTACCCAGAAAGTTAATTAAAATAGCAAGCAATACCTAGTGATTCAATAATGTATGTGTGTAATTTTGTTTAGCCCAATGAAAATGCAGGAAAGATAAGGCTACTAATAAAGAACTGAAATGAATAATGAAAGGGTCTGTACTAACATCCAGTATGTGTTGCATTAATTCTAAAAGTTCTCCTGGATCTTGCATGTATTTTGACTTCATCACATGCTGAATACAATTCCAGGTTTGAGTATATATACTCAAAGTATATACTCATTGAGTATATATAGTATTTATACTTTCAGTATATTTCCTGTGTTGTATTATTTATGCTCTGCGTTTCAGTAGCTTCCTAGAGGTTGCACCATAGTGATCTACAGTCTGACAACAGCTAGGCTTGCTGGCCAAACAAGAGAGAAGCAGCTCTACTTCTTTTAAACATAAATAAAATGTGTTTTATGTCTTCATTCCCTATTTACACCTTATGTCTGGGGTCTCTTGGATTACACTTTCTGCTCCATGAAAGTTTTCTGTTACTGTAGCCTATTGCAATCTATGTCAAGAGTAATTCTTCTTCTAATCACAGGAAAATAGAGCTCCATTCAGAAGCCCTTTCTACAGCACAAAGGAAAACAAATGCTCTGAGCAATGTGTACTTTCACTCTTCCTTTTTTTTTTCTTTTGGTGTGACTTACAAAACATTCCAGGTTCCTGCTTGTTCTGAATATGGCAGGACACCCCATGCACGCCTTGTGCCTATAACTTGCAAAACTTCCAGCAACCTGGGAATGTTTAACAGCTCTGAACCCCTCTTTAGGCATTAACATTTCAATACGTATAAAGATATGGTAAAAAAAAAAAAAGTACCTTAAAAAACTTACTGAATACTCCTAAGAGATTATAATATCCACTGATACAGTTTTCAGCTCTTGAAACTTTCCTCCAAGGCCAGTAATACTTAATACTAAAAGGCCTGACACAGACTAATACTTTCACTTTTGTGAAAACTGATGTACACTGATCTTAATGCCATTTCCTTAAGACACCAATTTCCTTAGAACATCCACATCAAGTAGTCTCAATACTTATCTTTAACACCTTCTTATACCTGAATGATGCAATTCAGGGCCACAGGTAGTAGTATTTTCCTCTAAGATTAGATTTTATTTATTTAGTTTGGAGGGGAAAAATATTCTAGCTCCTGGAAAGAATCTTGACTTTTCAAGCAAATTTAGCTTTCAATAGCCTTTTTCTCATCCCAATTCTGATGCAGCAGTTGTGGCTATGTTCTTTCCCCAGTTATTCCTGTGAATAATGTAGACTTTCATCAACAAAACTCACATCCCTCCCCATCTAAGCCTTACCTTGTGGTCAGTTAACTAGCTGATAATGCTCCTTCAGGATTTGTCAGATTATTATGGCATATTTTTGGGCCTTCTGTGTCTACCTCAAATATCAAACACTAGTAGAATCAGTAATTCTGTGCACAGCTGCTTGTTAACATATGGACAACATGTCTGAATCACTTTTAGGGGGACTTATCTGTCCTTTTGTCATAAGCAAAAAATGACTCCGAGACAAATATTTCCCTAAAGGTACTGGAAGAGATACAAGGTACTCTCAGAGAGATTTTTATGTTCATGTTCACTAGGCAATGTGTCTCTGCATACAAGACAATTAAGAACTGCATCATCTTTCACTTTATGGACACACTTCATTCTTCTGTAACCACAATACAAGTATGTAGGGAAGAAGGGACTTCACACCTACAAAATGCTGATTTTTCACCCAGTACTGCAGTTTCCATTTAAAAACACCCAGAAGGTTATGTACTTGTAATGTAATGCCAAAATAAAGCCACTTTTTGTTTTTTGGAAGGAACAACCTAACTTGTTTTACTTAAGGAGAACTTGGGGACTTACATGGACTGATTAGGACTACAGGAAGGGAAGGGAACAGGCTCAGCACACATTACAAAATCAACATTGCCAAACATTTGGTACCAGAATAGAAGAAATCAAAATCAGCACACCCTGCAAGAAACCCATGTTAATTGAACAAACTGGAGAAATATAGTGGAGCCTCTTCAAACAGTATTTCATGATTCCTAATTATAAGGAGCATGAACTCCATTAACACTTTTAAAGTTATGGACAGCTTTTCTGAAACTTAGACACTAAAAAGCATTTTTCTGGGTCCTACACTTGGAATCTATGATGCACCAATTAATCAACTACTTCTTCATTTCAGAATACATATTAGTCAGAAAGACCAAATTAATTAACAGCTCATATTCCCAATCAATTAAATTGGAGTCTTGAAATGACATCTTCATAAAATAGAACAGAACAAACACCACCACCCTCCCCTCGTTCAAATTCAAACTTCAATACGCTTTGTGTTTTGTTGGGTATTTCTAAAATACTTGCAGAAATATAAGATAAGATGCTGAACATTCCTGAAATGGCTGAAGCAGAACAATTCTGGGAGCAACTTCCTTAGGAGAATAGCCAACACAAGACAGCTGAATAGGGTACATCTTACAGGCTGACAGTAAGACTTGCCAGAACTGTAGTACGTAACCAGTCCCTAATAAGATTTATTTTAATACTTTTTACTGAACTGGCTGACTCATACTCTCCAGAAGCACTGCGCATATTTCATCTTAATCAATGGAAGTACATCTGTTATACCAAGATTGAAGCCATTTTGGTTTGTACCAGATAAACCTACCAGCACCATTACAAATTCTCCTCCAAAAAAAGGTTCCATGAAAATGGAACTGTGATTTAGTATTTTCCAAGTTTTAAGAGAAACATTGGTTTCAATACATGTCTGACACCTTTGCATAAAGATGGAGCAGCTTATCTATTCAAAATCGTTTTTTTCCTGTCTTTCTGAAGATTATTTCTAAATTAACTGAGTATATCAAATCACTCCTAATTTACTCTGGCAAAATCCAAACAAGTGCTTCACCTCCTGTGTTTATGGACCAGCAGTTCTGTTATCCAAGTTAAGAATCTGCAGCTGCTTTCCTTCCAATTTTTTGATTACTCAGTGACAGTGTGACTTGCTGCCATTTTATCTCTAAAATAGGTACAGTCTCTGCTGTGTGGATGTACTTTGTTTTTGCTGATGCTTGATAGGAGTCTGTTTTTCTCTCCTTCTTATCCCTGTTCTTAGACCAAAACAAAATAAAACAACAGTAACACCAAGAAAAGAATTTTGACAGATTATTATAGATTTATACAGAACTAAACTATGCGGAAAATTAGCACAGTAACTAGGAAAGACATTTATGGCCTTCTAAAGGAGCAGTCTGTAGTGGGCCATGTGCTCCACCTTCAATTCCAGGTGCTCAGCACCCTGAAGTGGCTCTCTGGCTGAGTGGCAAAGTCTGATTCTTGTTTCCTGGCTCAGTCTTACTGCTATAGACGCCACCTGTGAACTGTATCCCTTCCAATCAAAAGGCAGACAAACATCAGTACTTGCCAACATCTCACAAATTAAAATTGCAAACCACCACATTCTGCCTTCACCTCTGCCTGAGGTTAGTGCTCACAGCAGTCTCCCCCAAGAGCAGCAGCGAGAGCACAGCTGTCAGGCCAGATGCATTCCAGGACACTGTAGCTTCTTATGACATAACCTAGGCCAGTAAAATTTCAAGAAAAGCTTTCTTGTCCACACAGGCAAGAAATATGGCTAGCAAGTGTTTGATCAGAATGCAACATGACTAAGCAAGTATTTTTTAAGTGTGATCAAGCTGGAAACTTTGAATGTCTTCCCATCCTCTTCAGTATCTCCTTTGGCCCAAGAACATGAAAAACATCACGCTTCCTGTCTGAGAAGCACACAAACAAACGGCTCTGCTAATGGAAGCTAAAGCCTGGCCTGCTCTGCAGGGCCCATCATCTCAGCCACCCCACTGACTGTCAAGAGTCAGGCAGAGTCTGAGGTACAGACACACCCATAAGGATGTGGCCTACAAACACCAAACCATTCTACACAAAAGCTGCTGCAGAACTGGCACACTACACTATTTTTTCTTTAACTGCCAACTAGAAATGGATCAAACGTGACAAATGTAAAATTCCTTTACTGATTATCTAGAATACCCTCCTATTTCTCAAGCAGTTCCAACAACAAGATCACTGCAGACTTCTGTGTGTTGGCTTTACAGACGTAGTGGTACCAGAAGTACTTTTTATTGTAAAATTGTAAGCCTCTTCCATAAAATTAAGTTTTGCTTTCTGTGCAAATAATTTCTATAGATTAAAAGTTTACAGCTCAGTGTCTTTTAAAACTGTACAGAACTTTATTTAGTAGCAATATACATGCAGTCAAGCAATTAAGAGCAGGCCTAGAAATTTATAGCGTAATTTGCAACTAATCAACCTGCCTTTTTTACAATGCATTTCCAGAACTCAGTGTTTTATAGCACTTCCACTCACACATTCACCACCTCTAATTTTGAAGCAACACTCTGGTAACCATCCAGTTATGACACCACTGAGACAATACCTTCCTTTTCAGATCAAGGATCCCAGGCAGTTGATCTCAGACTGCTTGCAGAAATGCTGTAACAGAATGTAACTTGAAGAATATGATTCCTGCAATTCTCTGAAGATAAAATTGACTCTTAAACCTAATATTAAATAAAAAAATATTTCAATACAATCATTATCACCCATTTTAAGACACTAAGCTATTGGAAGGTCCATCCAGACCAAACTAGAGAACATTGCTGTCTGCAGGACTTGCCTACTTCACTGTCACCTACAAACAGTGCACAGGAAGCTGATTTTGTTTTAGTGGTGTTGATATAAAGGTTATCCTGTCAGAAGCTCAAAATGAGAATTCATTTTAAAATTTCTATTTCTCACTGGAGCTTGCAAAGTGCATCAGCAATTAACAATTCCTATCACTTCTCCCAGTTTTCTGTGTGAAAAGGCTCAGAACTCGTCTTACAAATTGCTCTTTTGAAGATCAAAGGGAAGCTGAATTTGTCTTGTGTGTGCTCTGGATGAGTTTGTAATTTACTGGAACTTTCAGAGAAGGCTTGGCAGCACACTCATTTGACAGCCCCAGGGCACAGGATTCAGGGGAGCTCTGTGACTCTTCCCTTCTGAGTTCCTTCCTTAGCTTTAATTGGCACCTCATTAGAAATTAATGAAAATGACATCCTCTGTTCTTCCTGCTTCGGGCATAGAATGCTACAAAAAGCCCCATCACAATTCATAACACATTCAATTTATATAGCAATGGCTCTTAAGCATTATTTATGAGATGTGAATTTCTTGTCAGCAGTTAATAACTTGAACAGAGCGGAAGAAGAATGAAAAAAGATCTTGAGAGTATGTGTGTATGAAAACAAACAAATCTTTCTACATCTGAAAAATGTTGTGTTTGAATTGCTGGAACTCCCTTTTCAGTAGTGAATAGTTGTTCTTCACAGCAAAGCCCTGCAGCACTGTCAAATCTGTCTAAAATTCCATGTAGTGTCAAGGGAATGAGCTCAGCAGCATCACTTCTCTCTGGACAGGGCTTACAGGAGACAGGAGAGCCAATACAGCAGCCTCCCAAAGATCTCTGAACCACTGTAAAGCACAGTCACTCTCTCTGTCTCCTTTCCAAAAAAGCTGTGCCTAGTTGGACAAGTCCCAGTTAACTGTTAGGATCAGTACTTGCAGATATGTCCACATTAAAACATTGTTCAGTATGTATATATTTTCCTTTCCATTATGCCTCGCTAAAAAGCTCCCTGGAGGACTCACCAGGACAAACCATCAAAAAGTAAGATGATTTCCAGTGCTTTTAGCATTAAGACAAGAAGATGTGCAACAGCAAACAATCAAATTGTTGGTCTGTGGTATTAATTTGGATTTTAACAAGACTGTTTCAAACACAGCCTTGGATCAACATTTTAAATCCTTTTTCTTTACACCCAAGCAATTTGTCATTCTGAAGATGGTGTCTGCCTTTTTATTGATCCTGATATCAGATTTTCTCTTACTGTTTAAAACTGGGAGGGGTTTCCCCCATTTTTTCTCATTACTTCAGTTCAGGATTAAGATGCCAGGAATTTAATAGCAGTGGTTCAATGCTCAGATCAAACAATGTTCTATGTTGACCATTACTTTTGAAGAGTGTATGTGCGTACTTTACTCCAGCTGATTCTATCTCATCACCTTCACCTGACCACACATCATTTTATGTGCTTCACATTAGGACAGAAAAGGATAACCCAGTCATGTGTGGATTTAGGGAATATTTTAAACAAATGAGAATTTTACAGATTCCTTCTACTGCATTTCTATCACCTCCTCCCAGGGTTTTTGAATGGGCTTGTCATTTATGACTTAAAGCAATCCAATTTTACAGGCAGCAGGGCAAGCTAGCAAGATTTCTAGGTTTCTCAGGCAGCATATCTTTAAAACTGACCAGAGCCACATGCTGCTGATTATTGGTAAAGCAGTTTGGGTGATGTGAAGCTGAGGTGCCCTGTGTTGCTCAGTGGTAGCATTTTGCTTGCTTCTTATTAAGCTGACTATTAAATATTAAGTGGCACAGGGTATGTCCACATTCACATCACATCAGAACACAGATAACACACCCTTACTGCACACAGTACTAATGAAACATTGTAACTGCACAGAAACCAAAGATCTCTGGTTTTTTCAGCCCTGTTGTACATAGCGAAAGACTCCTGCCTTCTATTTTCTCATTAAAAGCATGGAATAGAAATGTTTATAACACAAACTATAAACTGTATAGGATGCAATACAGGAATGATAATTTTTATCTCATCACTTATTGCTGAGGAATTCAGAATTTTTTTCACATTCGTATTTTATTAACACATTTTATGAACTTTAACAGAAATATTTCCATAAAGCTATATATATCAGTAGAAGAAAATTAAAAAATATTTCCTACAACACTTATATTGCAACAGTATTGAATTATGGAACCACTTCATGAAAACTTGAGAGGAACCAACCAAATATATCTGTAATCCAGTTTACAGGAAAAAAAAAAAGGCAGGTCTTCCTTTATAATTTTAAAAACATTACTGATCAATAAAAGGGCTTTTTAAAAGTTGCTTTCAGCTTAATTGCTCTTACATAGCTCCAATATTGCAGAACACAGGAAACATTACTGATGTTACATAATCGTTAAGCAATCATTTATCCAATCCAACAGAAAATTCAAACTCTCTTGCTCCCAATATTAGGGACCATTCTGCTATTTCAGTCAGGTACCCATGAGCAGCTTGAGTTGCTGTATACATGACAATAGCAAACCAAGAGCAGGGATTCCTGCCTCTACCATGATGAGCAGCAAGAGCCACAACAAAATGTTTCATTGATAGCCCTGAATTTCTTCAGTTTGATAAAAATGTTACCAGACACTGCAAAGTATCCTGACACATGATTTCCATAACAAGAATTTCAACATTGCAGCTTTTGATTTCATATTTGGTGGCTTCACAGATAATGTATGTTAGTTCTGAGCCAGTGCTCCAATATCACAACAAAGCCAGGTCCATGTCCAAAAGAGCCCAACACAACAGTAATCTCTACAGCCTGAAGACAGACAGATGCTGAAGAAGAGAACAAAGCACAACAAAAAATCTTTGCATCTTTCTATCGCTTCTTTTCACTTGGCATTTGGTATTCAGTATAGCATTAACTATCTTTGCAACTACCTTACCTTAGCCCATCCTTCCTCTCCACACTGCTGCTCAGGAGGACATGCCTTCTCTCAGACAATGGTTTTAATATAAGATTTTAAAAATGGTTTTAACACAAGATTATCTATTTCACAGGTGCAATGTGAATTGCACCTATCATCTGTGCAGATCCTTTGGAAATTATCCCCTGCCTGAGACACAATGGAGTAACTGAAACAAACTTCTCCAAATCTATCAATACAAGTATTGTCAGAAAGTTCAATGCAACCTTCAATATGTGATTACAGAAAAAATAATTAGCAGGTAAAACTACCACATGCATTATCACTGGGTCTGATGAGCACATTTAAACCAGTTAAGAACTCAATTGTTCCACGAAGGAGAGAGCATCTCCTTTGGAATCTTGTCACATTAATTATTGTTTCAGAAAGATTATTTGCATTTAATATGAAACCCCAAATTAGCTGTCTGCATGGGATTACCATCCTCAATTCAACTACCTAATCAGTGTCATCAACTTTGGAAAAGCCAAGTTAGATGATTTTAAGTTTATAGTGAACAATTAGTCTTCCCCCCACAAACTAAGTGTGAGAATGAAAATATTTTCAATTAGAGGGGGGTTTTGGATTTTTTAATATTACTATCATTATAATATGCAGAAGCAGATACTGACCTATGTTCCTTTACACCTTATAGAAACCTTATCTTTGCATATTTATAGATGTGCTTTGTGTTTCTTCTCCTGTCAAGTGTGTATGATGCCCTTCCTGCCTTACTGGGACTTCTGGAACTAAATTCATTAGTATCTGGCATCTCTTGAGACTGGCAGTACATCAAGGCCAAACTTTTAAAGGGGAAATTGGACAGGAACTAATTTTCACTTTTTGCTACCAGTGGAAGCTCTAACTTCTGTTTAAAGCATCACTGCAAGGTGAAAAACCCAAGTGTTGTCTGTATTTCCATTTGTGACCCAGATGTGAGCACGGTTGTGTTCGAAAGCCAGATGCTATTGACAAACAGTACTCACCACAGCGACATGATCCCAGTTCCTGCTGTACTAGTTCCAGTTTTGTTTGGCACTGGAAGCATCGACGTCTACTCTTCTGTTTGGATCGACTGGTTTCTTCAGGCCTGTCATTACTGTCATCCAGTAGCCGTGGCCGTTTCACAGGAGAAGCCTCACTCTCCGACTGTGAATCTGTTGTATTCACAACAAATATTTTAGGAAAAATATTAGAATTTCCTCACTGAGGCATCCCTTTAGGCACACTGAAGGTATACTACTTTCAGCTGGGGTCACAACCAAGCAGTGTGATACCTCCCATTCTATCGCATATGCACGTTTTCTTAACAACCAAAATGAGTATCAAGTAAAGAACAAATTATCTTTGTCTCCTATAAGAACCCCTCCTGCTGTCAATACAGAACATAAAATGAACTGATTAGCTTCCTTCCAGCCTTGGCTGGGTCATACAGTGATACATGTAGAGCATACACCATCCAAACAATTGCAGGCTTTGTCTGTCATCTCATTTATTTTCTCCTGTGCGCCGCCTTCGGTGTCCCCACACAAACTGACCGAAGTGATGGAAAACAACTGAGCACAGGTTTGACCTATTTCCTCCCTGGGCAGGAGGGGGATTTTTCAAGCACAGCATGTAAATTGTATCTCTTATGACTGAAGGCAGTACATGAAAGCACCATACCATGCTTCCCTCTCTTTCTACACAGATAACAATTTAAATGTAAATTAGTATACACCAACAATACTACCCCAAACAAAATAAGCATGATCTGTACATACATCCTATAAATTCCAAATGCTCAGCTGTTTCTAAAGTATTAGTCAGAATACTATTTGCACCAATAACTTCATAAATTTCAGCTTGTAAGAAAATGGTGTTGGAAAGCCTTGGAAGCTAAGGTTTGCAACAGCCTTACTTCAGGGAGTGTAGTGCCTTTTTTTTCCACTTTTTTTTTTTTTTTTTCTTTTACAATGGAGAGTGTACTGGCAAGGGCTCTAGAGTAGCACATGGAACGCACGTTACTGACTGAACTGTGAGATGCCCAAGCCTTGTTTTAGTGGCATGTCAGAGACATGACATTTCAGTGGATCTGCTGCTCTGCAATCCAAGTCAGGTCAGAAAAGACATTTTCCCTTCCCAGATCTGTGCACAGCAGAATCAGTGCTGTATTTCTTTGTAATAAGAACTGCAAATAAATCTAATCCCAACTGTACTAAAAATTAAATTGTTTGTTGTAGTGCTGCAAGGAGCTGCTGAAAGACATTACTGCAATCAGTCAGTATTCTACTGCATGATTGTGAGCAAGGAAAAGAAAAAGCCCATTAGCTGAGTAAAATCCCTTCTGAACCAACATTAATCCAACAAATAACAGGCTAAATCTATCTTTTTGGCAGGATGGTAACCTATTAAACATGCCTGTACCATTATTCTAAGATTCCACTGCTTATGTCTGCTTTGTGCTGTCTTGGATTAGGAAAAGGTAACTGCCATGACTACAACACTGTCCACAAACTTCTTATGTCAGCTATCCTACCCGAGCCACTGCTTATCTACATCATGACTTTCCTCGAGCAAACACCTAAAGAAGTCAGACTGGGAATATTTAATAGCTTCTCCCTTCGGGGATGCTCTGTTAACTTCTCCTGCTTCCTCACATGCAGTACAGACTAATTCACATTTCTTACCTGTGTTTCAGTCATTGTGTCACAGTTTTTCCAGTTGTTGTACCCCACTGTTACAGCCATTACAAATATACACCTTGCCTCACTGAAGCCTACTTTTCTTCTGTCATAGTGATCTTAAGATACACTCAAAATGTGCCTGGCTTTACAAGTATAAAGCCTCTGTATCTCACATTTCATGGAAGAGCGAATTGCTTTCTGCACTGCATAGAGGTGATAAGTTTTTATTAAGCTGCAATGATTTTATCTGATGTGTGCCTCAAGACAGCCACCTTTTTGATCAGTGTCACAGATTACAATTTACACCTTACAAAATACATATATTAGGCCTAAACTAACATTCAGTACATAACGTACTCTACCACTGCATGCTTGGCTGTGCAGAAGCCCTAGAAAGGAAAAGAAAGTAGTGCATAATGCATTAATACAGCTGTGGAACAACTAGTCCTGTCTTAAATCTCTGGAGAAAACAGTTCAAGGGAAAGATAGCCTGAACAGACTGCCTGACTCCCTGAACAGAGATCCTGACTCATACTCCAAGGCCAACAGTCCTGCCCTGTGGACACTTGTTTTCAGAGTGCCTAGAACACCAGGCTAGCCTTGAGTGTTAAAGGACACCCCCTCCAACAGGCAGATTCTGTCCTGTCACCCTGGCTGACTCAGAGCTCAGTAAAACCTGCACCAGCCTACTTTGCTGCCCCAGAAGGAGATCTACACCATTTGCAGTTCATTCACTGCTCAAAGAAAGAGATACACTGCCATTATGGAACAGCTGCCTCCCACACATCTTTGCTTCCAGAAACATAAGCCATTCTGTTAGTTCTCAGAAGCACATTTCGTATTCTGAATTACACTGACGGAAACAATAGTGGTCTGCTGATCCTGAAGTCCAAATAAGAGATTCATGGTGTGAGTCAACCAGTGTCTAATAAGTTAATGAAACCATATGCCTTAATGAGAAAAATAGCTACCTCAAGTCAAACTAATAGTCCTACAAATGAAAAAACTTAATCACATACTTTCTGTTAATTGGTAATGGCTACCTGAGTATAAACATGAGTTGGTCATTATCACAGAAATTATAGATATCTCATTTTTATCTTTCTGCCATAAACTAAAACACTTAGCACTGAGGTAAACTCAGCTTGGTTCTCACCATCTGTCTGTTCACTGGTTTCCCAGGGCCTTGAACACAGGAGTCCAAGCTAATGATACTCATCACAAACCAGACCTACAGCACACACACACTTCCACCTTCCCATGGGCAAGTACAATGAGCAAGGAGAAAGCACAGAGCAGAAATTAGACTCAGTCCTGTTTGCATTTCTTCCAGATCATGTTGCTTTTCATGATATTGACACATGCAATGCAGGACACAAAATACATCTTCCAGCACCTGGAATCTTGCAACCTTAAAGTTTCAAAGATCCGATAGCAAAATGAAATTGTCATACAAAGCTTTATTACCTGGAATGCAACTGAAAAAGAACCCTTAGGAATACAGGCCGAGGTGCTGCAACTAGAATCAAGAGTAAATTCACAGTATGAACCTTTAAACAACCAGAAAAGGCTACAGAGAAGAGGATTCTCTCAGCCAGTGAATGACAGTGGTATTTTTCAGAAAGTTGGTAAATTCAGTAACAACAGTTACTTCTTCCTACTTTACTACTTCCTTTCTAAGAAACATTTTCCATATTCAACTTGCATTCTAGTATTGCACCTAAACCAACATATATCCAGTCTGAGAGAAAACCAAAAATGCTCTTTTACCCACAGATGTCAAAAATCATATCACTTCTCTGTAAAAATGAACAATAAGGATGAGAAATCTCCAAAATTTCAGGAAGGAACAGCTCACAGAGTAACTGCCATCGACACATTCCCACTGCAATTTTAATTCTGAGTTAAGAAACAAGGATTCTTCTAACTGGTATCTGATGGTGGAGATCCTTCTAATTCTGTATCAAACTCACGTTCTAAATGAGAGAACAAAGAAGTTCAGTTAGACAAGGCTGAAACTGGAGGCTTGTCTGTAATCAAGAGCAGTGTTCTTAAAACGATTATGTCATGGGCAGAGACATTTGTTCCTCGTTGTCACTGTTTTCATCTTTCTTAGATGAAAACATTCTCATATTCTCCCCTCAAATTTTTTCCAAAAAATGGTGTCTGAGCTTAATTGCACTCCCTTCTACTCTCCAGCCTTGGAGGAGTTTGCAGGCTGTATGCCGATGGCTTCAGTTACAATCATGGTGGCTCCTGCATGGCATTGGGGGGAGGGTGGGATGGTCTAGGCCCAACAGAGACAGGCTAACAAAACTTAACAGGGAAGGAGGAAGGATGGAATAGATGGAAAAATAGTAAGAAAAAGAGAATCTCTCCTCTGCTGCTGCTTTCTTCAAAAAGATGAATCTGAGTAATCTCTGGTTTCATGACAGCTTTTGAGGCACTCAGTCAGGTTTTTTTCTTATCATAAAGAACCCATCACACAGACTGCAATTTATGATCTCAGCTGCCTGTGCAAACACCAGGACAAGCAGTCTTTAATGAACTCTCAAACATTACTGCCATCTCCCCTGAAACTATTTTAGAAGTAGCTTAAGCTGATAAAACCTCTGTCCATGAAGAAACTTGCCGACACAGACAATAACTATGTACCATGGAATAACTAAAATTTGAGCAACAGCTTATTGCCAGGTTCTAGTTGTTTGGGTTTTTTATTATTATTCATTATTCTGTTCTTAGATGAGGGATTACTTTACTGCCTGGCATGTTGATTATGCATTAAAAATTTTATCTAGAGAAAACTGCCTCTATACAAATCTTCCCTATAACATTTACCAGAATCATCACTTAAAATAATCTCTCTAGTTCAAATTAATCTAAAATTAACATAGTTGTTCCAAACCCCTTTTGCTTGTTGACTATTAATGAAGAAATAGAAATTCAAGATTAACACCTCATAAACCAAATCTGACAGGTGTGACCGCCTCAGCCCCTCCCTGTCGCTGTACAGTGCTGGGGAAAATATAATTCGGAAACTCTGATATTTCACTGAAATGAACATCTTATCTTGTCTTCTCACATGATTGTGACTGCATCTCAAGGTTGCGCATGTCTTTGGAAGCACTCATGCTCATAAGAAATGTATTTCTTTTGTGAATTCTCCTCAGTTTTTCTTAAAACACTACAGAGAGATGTCTCAAAAATATCTTACATAAGCCCTTTGGTAATATTTAACCACACGATCTCTTTTCTAGTATCATTGCAGGGCCCTTAGCATCATTATTTCACCGATTTATTTTTTTCCCCTCCATAGAGTTTAAAAGCAACTGCACTAAAACTCAATGTTCCTAAACAATGTGGAATAGGGAGACCACATGGGAACAGTCTCTACAGAACTCACGTCCCATCAGTCACTTCTTTGCCTCAGGAGGCTCTCCATGAAATCACACTGGAGACGATAAATAACACCCATAAGTTGCGTTACATAAGTTATTATTTCTCATCCATCACCACAACCATGCAACAGTAGTTGTTTCCAGCTCTAATGAGTAAAAACAACCAATAAACCCCCCCCCCCCAACTTTCAGCCTAGCTGTTTGAGACACATAAGTGGAAGAATTGCTGTAAGACGTTCCAAATGTGAAACAGCACTGATGTGCTTCAAACTCTTAACAGAAAAATTCTCCTTCCCCCTTTGCAATAGAGCTAAGAAAAAGGATTCCATTACAGACAGAGTGTTAGATTAATTTAAGAAAACCCCAAACCAACCAACCAACCAACCAACCTCTCAAAACGCAAAAAACGAAAAACCAAAAGGAACTTAGCACATATACTACTTTGGGTGTAAGTGGTATTTTTGTGTTCAACAACAGCATGGCTTTATTTCTCCAAAATGAGAGCTGGTACACATGACAGGTGTTGCTGGAAAAGAGGATATACATATACATGTATGTATGTATGTGACTGAATGAGTATTAATGATTGTGATTTCAGGAAAACAGACAAGTGTGAGGGCATAATCATACTTGCAGTTTGGGTAACATTCCACTTGCACATAAGAAAGTGTTTTCTTACTGCAGGGAAGACCTGGCACTGGCACAAATTGCCCAGTTGGGTTTGTGGAAGCTCCATCCTTGAAGGTACTCAAAACTTGACTGGGCACAGGCCCCAGCCTGCTCTAGGTGACTCTGCTCTGAGTAGGGAGGTTGGATCAGCCTCCTGAGCTCTCTCCCACGGTCAGCTTTTCTTATTTCTAAGATTCATGGATAGGAAAATAAAATTAAAAATTATATACTAATTCCTTCCCACCATTCACATTTTTTGTTCTTCTCTAACCTGTATTGTCAGTATTACCACCTGGAAAAAGGAAGTGTACTATACTGCAGTGTAACTTAATTAGGGCGTTAACTACTAGTCATCTCTAATGAAACAGAAGAGACTAATCTAATGCATGTTGAAAATGTATGACAACTAGTGAACTACATAGGCTCTTGCATGTGTTTTAGCTAAGTTATAATTGGAAAAAATGTGAAAAAGGGTACTATCCTTTCCTATCAATAAAATTCATAATTGTTAAATTACATAAAAAGATAGTTTTCATCTCGTATTTAGGCTCCTATACTACATTGTTTTATATTTAAGTTTTTGCATTACTTCCCCCATACTCTCTAATGTCAACATGTCTTTAGTTAATAGAAATGTTAATTTATTTCTCAAACATTTTTACTTATATACCAGATTGATTCAAACAAGCACATATTTAAATGTATTCAGGCACCTGTACCATCCAGTTCCTTTGATGGATTAACTTTGGGCATTTCAATTAATTAGAACATTTCCTAAGGCAATGACCACCTCTCCTGCTGCTGGCTGACAGAAGGATTTTGTTTGTTTAGAAAACTACGTGAGTGGGGTTCCTTTCCTGAATTACACCCATGGGAGAGTTCTGCAAACCTCCAGAACAGCAACAGATGAGCTTGTGAAGAGAGAACAGGTTGGACAGTCCTGGCCTGCTGTTCATCTCATGCTCCAAGGGTAAACACCTGAAGAAGGTGTTTAAAAACAGCTGCTGACAGCAACATCATACACACACAGTGACTGTTGGTGTGTACAGGCATGAGGTTGAATTCCCATTGCCTTGACTAGTGGGGGCAATTGATGCAGGGGAGAAGCTTGATACTATTCTAAGGATGCTAAGAGGAGCTGGTTTAGGTTGCTGGTGGGGGTTTTTGTAATGGCTCACAAGCAGCACCTCATCTTTATATATTCAGACTATCATAAAGAAGGAACCTTGAAAAGGTCAGAAGAGAAAAAGGGCCCCAGCACTAAACACAAAAAAATTACAAAAGATATTTTATAGCGTCAATTTGAACTTGTTTTCTCGTTATTAAATTATGTCCTTTAATAGTACATAGTAGGGTTAGAGCTGGGAAAGGGACAAAGGCCAATTCTGGTGACACTTGAAGGTGGAGAAAAATGACATCCTAAGTGGCCTGAATAATAATAAGAGGATTAAGTAAAGGGGTGATGCACATGTACAAATAGCTAAATGAAAGAACAAGACACAAGCAGAAAGTAACACACATGATGAAGAACCTATGAAGACAAATCATGAACACCCTGGCCATTCCACAGCACCTGAAGAATACTTAGTAGTACTCAAATATGCATATTTATGTATCTGAATATGTATGTAGAAATACACACAAATAAGCTCACCCTGGCTCTGATAAAATAGGAAATTTAAAAGGATTCAGCAATATCATAGTTTTGGTTTTGCTGACTTTAATGAGAACTTTCTCATGCTTTGTGAAATTCTCTAAAATATGATTAGCAAGAATAGATAATGCTATAAATATTTCATATTTGCTAGTCAGCTCCAGCGTGCATAAATAAGCGGTGTTGCTCTGCTTCCAAATCCTAGTAGTATACTCCAGCTATGTCCTCATCAATCAGATGGTATACAGTATTCAGGATGGTAATTCTTCAAACTAATAGCCTAAAACCAGTTCTATATAGAAAATATTTGCTCTGTTATTTTTCACTCATACACAGAGTTTTCATTAGTAGACCCTTCCCCCATTGCTATAATGAGGGTTTTCCAAGGCTAAGAGAGATATTCAGAAAAGGAATTGTAAAGAATTCTTGCCTGCTAGCAGTAAAAAAAATACTTACCAATATTTATCTTTCAAAGAACTGATTTGTCTTTTAACTGCAGAACTTCAGTGATGTCGTAAGTAACAGAAATCTTGCAATGAGAGACTATAGTTCCAAGAATTGTGTCTGATTAATGCCTAGGGAAAAAACTTAAGAGCCCTTGTATTTTGATAAAATTCTTCCTGAATGCATTGTGAGAAGGTTCTGAAACATACAGCTAATCCATCTTCAAAGTACACTTGGTTTTAATTCCACTACTTTAAATAAAGCTTAACGATCAGTTTATATTTTGACTGCGTTACTTTTTCTAGCAATTTTTTTTGGGGGGGAAACACCCAGACCTGGCATAGGACACAATTCCTGTACACCTGATTGGTGTCTACAGTCCACTAGAAGTTCTAACTGTTTGGAAAGGAGAGGTTTGGGAAGCTTCTTCACTAACCTGAACCAAAGACCAGGAAGAGGAAGAACAGACTAGTGAAACTTGGAGGATGCAACAGCACATGCACTGTCTCGTATCTTATATCCAGCTCTTTTTCAATCCTTTTATACTCCAAGATGTTGCTCTCATTAGTTATTAGTTATTCCTCAAAGCTCATGTTATGGAAACAATTTGGAACAGAAACAGGAAAAAGACATCACTTGTATGTTCATGGAACTGTCATGCAAACAACTTCCTCACTTTCTAGGAAGGTACACTTTCCCTGTGTATGTTCAACAGACTAAAGAATACTTGCAAAAGGTTTTAAAAGTACCTTCATATATTTCTGAAGTCCTTATGATAACTATCATCTAAATGAAAATACTGAAAACTTGTTCTTAGAAATTGTCTGATGCTCACTGAAATAATTAGTCAGAATAGAGAACTTCACCGCAAGTCAGATGAAACCATTGGGGCACTCACATCAAGAAGTACAGCAGGAATCTGATCATGGATTTGCTCCCTGTGGGTTACATGTGTTTTAAAATAGTAAAAAAATAAAACTGAATTGAAAAGTGAATATAAGTGGCTATTTGTTTCAAATATATTCCAGGCCAGTTATTTAATGCTTAATTTAATTTAAACAATCTTCAGTACAGTAAAGTAATAATTTTAAAATAATGAATTATAAGCTTATAATCATAAATTTAAAACTATGTTGTCTCATTTGCTAAAGCATACTTGCAAAGAAGCTGTCTGATCTGAATAGATCAGATCAGGGTGATGATGGCTGAGGTAAAATCAATGCAATTCTTCAGCCTGACAGGAGCCAGGTCTTTAAAGTTAATGATCTCAACTATTCTTTGTGACATTCTCCATATTGTCAAAATTAAAGCAAACCCTAGGCTCCCCAAATCCTCTCCTAGTAGAGTGTAGGTGAGAAATGCAAGACATACAACCCTCCACTAATGTTTTCCATTAGCGTCACTGAAAAAACTAGGTTGGAAGGGATTTCTGGAGGTCATGCAGTCCAGTCTCCGGCTTGATGCAGAGTAAAACATCAAAGAAATTGGATCAGGTTGTTCAGGGCCTTGTCCATTTTCAAAAATTTTCAAAGACTAAGACTTCACAGCCTCTGTGGGTACCTGTTCCAGTGCCAACCAAAGGGGAAAAAAATCTCTGCCCTTAATCAGCCAGCTATATTGTTCCTAACACAGTTAATCCAGACAATGTTTATTCCTATCATCTGGTACCTTTAGTTTGACATTTAAAGTAATTTTCTTATTGGCTGACAATTCAATGTGGAGTCCTCTCAAGAGATTATCCTGTCCTATTGACCCAAGTACATTTTTTTCCAAGTTGTTCTTTTTTATGGGATTTAGAATACGGAAATAAAAACAGATGAAAAATTTTAAACAAAAGCAGCTAAGAGATAAAGACAAGTGAAAGCTGAGGAATGGACTCACAAAACCAGAAAGTCTTAAAGGAGTTATTCGGTGAAGAATGAAAAAGTTTCAAGAGCTTATCTGAACTGCACAAAGGATAAAAGACGATGAATTTGGATAATTTGAAAGGATAAATAAAGACAGTTGGAATAACAGTTTAAAGTACTTGGAGGACATTTTCTGTTAGGATGCTGAACTTGAACTGACCTCAGACAGCTGGGAGTACTATGAGGTATACAGAGGTGAGTATGTCAGCACCTGCTGGGAGGTCACACAGGCCAGGAGGCCCTTATTCCTCATCCACAGAGAGATTGTGATTATTGCTTTTTACTCCTATTTTTCTGGGTTGGGGTTTTTTCCTCCACACAAGGGGAAAAAAAAGTTGGTTCTTATAACTTATGAACCCCTGATTGAACAAGATCTATCTGAATTATTGCACATTTCTGCTTCTTGCACCAGCATATGCCAAATCCCACTTTCTGCATCAGGTAGTGTCCTGGTTTCCACTGGAATTTTCTTCCTAGTACTAGGTACAGTTCTGCACTTTGGATTTGGGATGAGAATAATGTTGATAACATACTGATGTTTTTGATGTTGCTAAGAAGTGTTTACACAGAGTCAAGGGCTTTTCAGCTTCTCACCTCACCCCACCAGTGAGAGGGGTTAGAGGGCACAATAAGCTGGGAGGGGACACAGCCAGGACAGCTGACCCCACTTTCCAAAGGGATGTTCCATACCTTATGTTGTCATGATCAGCATATAAACTGGGGGGAAGCGAGCCAGGGGCTGCTGCTCAGGAACTGGCTGGCAAAAAATTGGTTATTTCTCTCTTTTTTTGCTATTTTCCTTTTTTTACAATTTATTATTATATTAATTTTTAAACTGTTCTTATACACAGGAGTTTTCTTTCTTGGAGATCATGTTTGACTGCCTTACATGTTCTTAAGAGAATTGACCTGAGTTAGTGTGGTTTTGGGGAATATAATGTTATAAAATGGAAAACATTAATAAGCATATTACATGTAAGTTATCATGCTTACCTATTTATCTTATTCCACAATAGTAATTTTATTTCCTAAGGCCAAAAGTCCTTTCAAGAATTACTTCAACAGACTAGTAAGAAAAAGGAGTTAATCCTAAATAAAAATTACTGGCATGTCTCTTAAGTATTTGCAATTTATCTATACAACATATGAAAGAGGGCTTTCACAGCCACAGTGCGTTTTTCATCCCTCTGGCCACCTCAACTATCTAGCTTCCTCACTTGATGATCAATGCAAAGAAAAGGTACATCTAGGAACCACTAAGAATGAAAGTTAATTTCAAAGTAATACTGTAAAAAGTTTCCATTCACCTTAGTTTGGTGTACTTTAACACAGGCAGATAAAAGTATTCCTGTCCTAATACCATAAGATGATAGAAAAATAATCTTTTTATTTTATCCTGCCTGTACAGAATAGAGACAGGGACAGGAATCACTGTTTTCATATGCTGTCATGCTGCTGCATGCCTTTTCATTTCTGAAAGCTGTGTTTTTTCCACTACTTGGAAGAAAATTCTTTTCAAAAGTAAACAGCATGAGTGATTAATGTATGAACTATGAAGATGCTTGCAAAACTTCTCTTTAGATCAAAGCAAATAAGGACTAAAATTCAAGGCATCTTTTTCACTGCAGTTTAGTAAAGCAATGATTTAGATGTCTAGCAAAGAAATGTGCTAGACTGTGATGGATAAAAATCAAGAAAGTCTTTACAAAAAAAAAAAAATTTACCAATTATTGTGTGCTAACAAGCTTCTATAAACCTACCAGGAGCAGCAGAAGTTTTTAAACTCAGAGGCAAGGATCATCACAACTATAGCTGACTTTTTAACAAACTTTTTGATGTATTGACCCCAAACCCATCACCTTGGATTCTCCAACTAACTCAATTAGTCTAAAATCATGGGATGCCTTCAGTGTAAAAGAAAGTTCAGGTGAACCATATCCACTATTTTTAATGAACAATGGTTCATTCTTTGTAAAGCTGAGAAAGGTAATAGTGGAAATAAATCATACAATTAGAGCAAGTCCTTAATTTTGTTTACTGCTGTGACTATTATGATCCTTAGGACTAGGAGAATTTTAATCTACAATAATAATAACACTTTGAGAAGGCTCTTAGATAACCAGGAGAGGAAACCAATCTGTCCATCCAGATAGATATGGGAGCACAGAACAGATAATCCAGCATGTCACAGAACTAGGCAATAAGCTGAGGCAGTAAAAAGCCATCAACATACATCATCTGATCATGGTACAGCATCATCTCCCAGGCTCTAGCAGCTCCTGCCGTATCAGTGCCAGTCCCAGGCACTTCATCCTGTTTGTAATTGCTGATGAGCAGCAATAAGGCCTCCATGCCTCAGCTCCCCTCCGTTCCACTTCAGCACCCACCTATTAGGTTGTAACTTTTATTTACAGCCTTGCTTGATGTGCTGCTCTATTAGTACAGCTGGAAACTGAGCAGAGGGAGGGGGAAGAGCGTCCCTAATGGACACTATTATTGCTAGGGCTGGGTGATTTACTATACTGCTCAAAGGCTGTTCCATCATCACTTTCCTATCGGTGAGAGAGTTCCAGGAAGGTTGGATTTCAACACAATGCCCTCCAGAAGTCAAACACTAAAGAAGACTTAACAGTCCCTTAAACACCCATGAAAAAAAAACCCCCCTCAAAGTTGGTTTAGTGCTATAAAGCCCCCTTCAGTAATCTTTTGGGTATTTTTTGCTCAGGAGCTTAACACTTCAGAGCAATTAAAAAAGAAAATCTAATTAGTGGTGTATGAGATCCTTTTGTCCTTACTCAACACATAAGGATTGATTAAAAAAATAATCATATCAATGTAATGATTTCACGGATTTGGCTCAGGCTCAAAATCTGTGTACTTCTATCTCCACAACTTGACCTTCCTCTAACTCCTCAAAGATTGTCCTCTCAATTGTGCAGGTTCAACCTCAAAGCATTTGGATTCCTTGCACTGTTACAAGCAAGCTCATATCTTAATACAAGAACATCAATAAATGTGAAACTTCACAGCTCTGTTCAACCACTTCACTCAAGCAGTGAAATAATTAGTTCCATCTTCTAGACTCAAATTTTAAACTAGAAACACACAGAGAAAAGAGATTCTCATCTTGTACAATATAAACACCACCACACCAATCTACAACAGATATTCTCATAAAAGGTGAGCTATCTACACATATAACTATACAAAATACTACAGATGCACATTTCTCATGAACTGCTACTGAGAAATAAAGTACTTAAAACATCACCAACTTTATGGATATAATGTATGAATTGATTGTATCATTACCACGTTTTATCTGCCTGTTTCTACCACCTTCTCTACTGCACAATTAAAAACCAACTGAGCACACTCACACAGTTCCATCAATTTTTTTCCAGGTCTCTTTAAGCTGCATGAAAATGTTATAAAATCTGGCTGTTCAGAGCTGTGTAGTAAATCACTGTTGAAGTTGTACAGCACAAAAACAAGAGTAATATGCTACTTGGTACTACACTTTCCCACCACAGGCACCTGATACAGATGGGATGTGGATGCCCTGCAGACTAGAGCAAGACTCCCAGTACTGCCATCAATCATCACATTACCCAACCATTAAGAAACAAATCAGAATACATAAGAAGCTATATACCAGGCCACACAGTCCCATCTTTCTTCCTACAAAATCTTCAGACTGCCAGCACTCAGAAGCCTTTGAGGCACCATCCAAACTAATGATTGCAAGGCTTTATTCATTCTTTTCATTATAATCCTTGGCCTGTGGGTTCACTGGAATAGAAATACTTTTACCACAGAGAGGATTCTGGCGAACAGGAGGAAAAACCCCACTATTTGGTGTCATAATACTATTTTTTATCAGAATAGCTCCTACAGCATGCAGGTTGACAAGTGCATTAGGTAAAACCTCTTTTTTCTCTACAAGAACTTTTCCTGCACCTCAGCATATTTATTGTTTTGATTGTTCTTCAATTGTTACACTCATGCTAATAAAATAAGGGAGGACTGTCTCTTTCCTTAATATTCTGATGGAAACTTACATATAAGATAAGTAGGCCAATTTTCTAATTTTCTGTCTCAAATGCTGATTTAGGGAACTTTGGGGAAAAACTATGCTTGGAGGGTGAACAGAATTACACAGATAAAATCCAACACAACATTTTTTTCTTCAAAGCTCTTCCAAACAGAAGAAACATAGGATACTTGCAGAAAATAGGCTTATAAACAATGTGTATTGTTTACAAATACTGCTTGCATCATTTAAGTAGCTTCCTAGGAACTGAAGTGATTCTAGAATGTGTTGATTTTGGCTAGGATAGAGTTAATTTTCTTCACAGTAGATGATGGGGCTATATTTTGGCCTTGTGGTTAAACCCTGACAAATGTTCACCTACATGGTATGCTGCTCATGCCTGAAGATGTCACAGCACTTTTTTGTAATGTTGTGGGTAATATTTTGTAGCCAATGTTTTCTTGTCAAGTCCTATGACAATACAGTCATTTATTTTAAAAATGAAAGTTTGCTGAAAATTCAAGATCTGGAGGAGAAAACTAACATCTGGTACCAGGTTTATTCGTGTAAGGGACTATAAAGATAATACGTATATTACCGAGCAAATGATATAAGAATTTCAGGGGAAATTGAGGTAACACAAAATCAGTGTATTTAGTTGATTGAAGATTAAAGTTGTGGTATCAAATTTAGGTCATCTTCTCATTTTCTTGCAAAACACATTAAATGAAAAACATACAAGCATGTACAGACCAAACAAGAGCACAAACTGAAAACAAGAGAACTACTGAGCAAAGTCAGCCAAGACATATTTCAGTATGTCTCGTGGTTTCATCTGCTTTACTCCAAGGAGCTTTTACTGATGCCATTAGACACTCCAAATAATGAACTTACATTTCTTTTTGCTAAGCACATAAAAAAAAAAAAAAAAATTTCAAACAGTACTCTCAGTTTACTGTATCTGTAGCACCATACCAAGCTTTTAAATTACTCTACCATGAAATCAGCTAAACATTACAACAGTTAACATATAAAGAAAACACAGTTTAGTAATACCATGAGCAAAGCAGATTTGTTTGCAAAGGATATAGTGGCAAACATTCCATCTTGTTTAGATACACCTCCATGGCTACAGAGAAAAGAAAACCCAGTCTTCCCCTTTTGAAGAACTCTCTTCCAGTTCCAAACTCCTTTTTTTGGCAAACAACACTCACTGTCACAGATTATCATGTATTACTTGAGAAGTCTGCACCTGCACCAAGAACAAGGTAATGCAGCTTCTCTGTAACCTTCCTTCCCTGCAGAACAAGCCAACTTGTATCACCACACATCTGCTGTAAGCTAACAACACTCACCTATAACTATAGTTCAGCTCAACAAACAGTAGCTTGAAACACTTTGAAAGAATGACTTCAGAGGAAATTTCCCTTGAACTTCATGAAGAGCAAGGGCCCTTACTCAAACTGGAGTACCCTTCCTTTCTGTACATAAATGCGAATATAAGCAAAAATTATTTTGGAAACACAGACTACAAGAACATTACCACTACCTACACACCCACCACTCCCCAGATGATTATGGCTTCCATCAGTGGTCCTGGCAGAAAGACCCATGTGAGTTCTCCTTAATCCACACAAAAACAAAGCCTGGAGATGACACGAGCCAGTGCAGGTAACTTAGTTGCCTGGCTGAAGGAGTGCATGCATGGTTTTTCATGGACAGATCTGATGCAGAAGCAGTGACTTCAGCCTGGCAATAATATGTCACTACTAATACCAGCTCTGTGAGACATTAGCCATCTACATCTAGAAATAAAGGCATCAAAAGCAGGGAAAATTGCAATGCAAAGATCAACACAAAGGTCAGCTGTCTATACTGCATCTTCAGTCAGGGAAAGTCAGTGTACTCAGAACAGTTTTCTACTCAATAGTTTGCATTTCAAGGGCAGGATTTCCAGAACACTGTTGCAATCATTAGACTTAAACTGATTACTCCTGTATGTCTTGTTTTTACAAAGATTGACTGAAAACAGAGTGTATTTACAGAATTATGTTTACCAGGAGTCTCAGATGAACTATCTGCCATACTAATCCTTTTATATATACATTTCTGTCAGCAACGCAACAATATCTATTTTCATTTGGCATTTGCCAGATATTAATATTATATTTATAATAATATAAAGGTTATTTCCCTTTACTATTAAACTATTACTAACGAACTGCTACATATAATGCAAAACCTAATTCCTTGATCCCAAAAAACACATACCTGAGTCGCAAGATCTTTTGGTTGGTGTGGTTAACGAGGCATGAGCTGTACCTGTGCATGGCCCACCTGGAAACAGAGAAGATTGTACGTCTCAAAATTCCACCTATGTTAAACATTTACAACCACATCAAGATTATACTTAGGGACATAAAACATGGAGGAGCACTTGTCTTTGGAGAGCATGTACAGAAGTAGTTCTACTCTCAGTACTTCTTTCCCAGATGAATCTGAATGTCTTGTGGTTAAAAAAAAAAAAAACCCCACAATAAAAAGTTGGGACAAAGTTACACTTTTTAAATATACTTTAGAAATATTTCAAGAGGCATTTTTAGGAAAATATACACCATAATTGCAATGCTAGAAATGTATTTAAGTGACCCACAAGTAACACAAGGGACAAAGTGAATGCTTCTCTGATATCAAACCTTGCTACTGACTCCAGTAAGATAACGACCTGGCCTCTTATCTTGCTCTCATTATGTGTTCTAAGTGTGGCACAAGCATATGCTAACAAGCACTTTCCATGTTTAAGGCTTTTTGGCTCTGGACTCTTGCCCAATCATCTGATATCTGCTTGGTAGTAAATTGCTTTCTGCTTTTTTTCTTAACATGCATCATCGTTGAGTCGTTCTCCAGAGATCTTGTTAAAATAGGAACCAATTGAGTGTACACAGTGACTTGCAGTAAAAATAAATAAATAAAAATAAACTCCATGCAGGGAAACCAAGACAAATTGACAGTAGCACTGCTAATGGTAATAACACATCATAGCTTTGAAAATTGGATATTATAAATGGGAAGATGCTAGACAGCCTGAAATTGAGTTAGACCCACTATTTTGGCTATCAAAATACTAATTATCAAGTTTGTACTAAACTACTGGTGATAGAGTAATACTTGCTGGCAATACAACAGAGCTTAGTATAACAGGATAGCCTTTAACATTAGGTCTTCATGCACTGAAAAATACTAAAAATACTTTTTCCCTTTTTTTTCCCAGTCCTTGCATATCTGTAAAGCAGCACTGTGACTGTAGCAATGTTTTTTACCTTTTCAAGTATTTTCAAGCTTGGCCTATTAGTAAACTGCTTCTTTTTGCTTCTCTCTGGGATGCTCCCCCTTGGAGCTTTATCTCTCTTTTTCACTAAGTTTCAGGTCTCAGGCAACTTTTGTCTACCCTGAAATACTCATAGCATTGTAACATTAACTCATAGCATTGTTAAAAAAAAAAAAAAAATTGGCAGTTGAGGAGGAAAGATGTGAGGAAGATGTGAGGCACTTACTTTGGTGCATCTGATTTCAATGAAGTCCACCTGGGAACAGAGTTTTACACTCTCAATTTTCCAGAGAAGGACCAATTAACTTGTTGAGTTTTTTGTTCTCCCAAGAAGTCCCTCCAGCAACACACACCATTTCATACCTGTGCGATGTGCAATCTTTTAATGGGTGGTTACAATGGCCAAGAAGCCAATTCTTGGTCTTCAGACCAGTACTGAGGTCTCTCATCAGGGCCTGGCCTGAGGTTAAGCAAGGCATCAGGACATGCAAAACTACTGAACCTGATATAAGAAATTGCTGTTTGTGACAGGAAACATCATAAGCAGCTGGCAGATGTTACAGACAGTGTTGCAAGGCACTGGATTCTCCAGGCTGGTAAGAAGGGAGCTTGAAGGAGTGAGAAATGGCTGAACTACACAGGTAAGGGGAGGGGAGTGGTGGGGACCTCTCTGCAGGGTCAAGTCTGCATATAAGAAGAGACAAGGCTGCTTTTGCAGTGAGCAGGACTGGAAGTCCTGGGGTGGGTCCTTTCCTAGCCAAAAATACAGCATCCTGGATGGACATCCTCGTATCACTGAAGTGGTGTCAGCTTCAGGCCTGACAACACTGGCAAGCAACAGACTTCTCAACAACCAGAAGTGGTGAAGTAAGCAGAAATAATTTTTAACAACATAGTATTTTCCATTTTTTTTATATTCTGGCCTAGAAAAAGTTAACTTGATCTATGTTGGATGATCTTTATTGCAAAAGGCTCAAAAAATGCTTAGTGTAGGGTTTGGTGCGTTTGGGAAGGAAGTCAATACTGAAACAGAATCCTTCGCAAGTCTTCCAGCGAAACCCCTTGCATATTCAAAAACTACACAGCAGGTCTGTTAAGTCAGTTCTCTACTTTCAGACAGCAAGTATTTGGTTGCAACATAGAATGTGTGAAAGCAATAAATTCAACAGGGTAAGGAATTTCAATAAACTGACTTCAGACACAGCTGCCTCTTAAAATGCAGCAGCTCTTCTGTAAATAATTTTAGTTACATTTTCCCAGTTTTCCCTGAACAGACAGTGCGAGGCATCATCACTGTGGACTAACAAATAAGACTAATCCTTTCAATTATTGTAAAGTAAATATTTACACTAGCTGATACTTTCAGCATCCAGCCACATGTAAGAACTTTATTTCTCACTCTCTAAAATACAGTAAGTTGATATGCATTCTGTGCTTCCCTTTGTCAGAGTTTTCCTGTTATTTATTCTTCCCTCATTAGGTATGGCTTTCATACAGCTTTGATTTGTATAGCACAGCACTAGAGTTTCAATAAAGAGTATCTTGGGATTTGCATGCATGTACACTAGTGCCTAATAACCAGTGAAGGCAGCATGTACTTTGCAGCACTTCCTTCTGCTACTCCTTTTGTTCCACCATTAAAAATGTCATGCATAATTCAGTACTGTAGGCTTGACTGTGCAATTCTATGTGGAAGTCACTATGTGGAATCTTTTGGTGTACATAACTGCTAATTCGGGCATCTTTGTATTGTTTGAAACAGGGCAGTATATTTCTCACAGCTCTGATAAAAATTCTGTGTGTGAGAAAGAAAAGGGAAGTCGTAACAATAGAACACCAGTCCATCTTGGCTATTCAAAAAGATAGGCTTGTAACTTCGCATGATTCAGGATACATCTGCATCTTCATTGCCAAAAAAAGTAACTTTTTCAAGGTTATTTAACTACGCTACATAAAACACTTCAGTGCACAGTGAAAGGCCACATATGTCTAGTTTCTAACACAATCCACAAGGCTGTTGAGCTCTTTTTGCTCAGTACAAACAAGACATTAAAATGGAAGAACAGAAATATCTTTCTACTCTATATCCAATTAACAGATAACACAACAGCTTCTGCTCCTATTTTTTCCAGTGTATGGTTTCTGACATCTGCAACTCCTCTTTCAAACAAAAGCAGCCACTGCCAAGGGATAATGTAATCCCAAGGGAAGATAATTATAAATGCAAAAATACTAAAAACTACTGAAGAAATTAGAAGAATTGTGAGAATTCTCAAATTTGCAAAATCAAACATCGAATTAATTAAGGAGAAAACAAGATAACTCAAACCTTATCATATATTACTACGATAGATCTTGTTAATGTAGTTGCTATGATCTTGACTTCTGATATCCACAGCTTTCCGTACCTTACTGTTAGCTCAAAATATATTGATCAGAAAAACAGATTCAAATCCAATTTCTCTAATTATCCAAAGTAGTAAAATTTTATATATTGCTTATATTTCTATGGATACATTAATATTGCTGTTATTTACTCTTGTAGACTATCCTAAATTCTGTATGCTTAAACTGCCTTTTAGAATGCCCTTCTGCATTGTCCACCTCCCTTCCTGAACTATGTTAACTGCTGCCAAGCAGTATTTGTCCTAAGAACATCCCTGAGTCAGGGCAACTTGCTTTTTTCGCCTTCCTGAAGTCTGTAAAGTGAAGCAACACCACTCAGTCAGAGTCTCCTATGCAGGAAAAAAAAGTTCAGTACTAGGGGGTCTAACCCCCTTTTCTAGCTGTTTGAAGAACTAAGTTTGAGCCCACAGTACACACACCAGGTGGATTTGAACAGCACTCAGAAACACATACTGTGCAGAGAAAGAGATGCAGAACGGAGCAAAACCAAGTTAGCACATGAGTAAAAAGTCTAAATTACAGTAATACTTTGAACCAATTTCAGATGCCAAAAAACCTGCAAACCAGATAATGAAAAATAAGTGAAAGACCCTGAAGGTCAGTAACATTTGATCACAGTAATATAAGGGCAGAGGAACTTCTCTTTGAGTTTTTGGTACTGTGATGGTTAAATCACACTGACCCCTTGAATGCAACAGGCCAGAAGAAGGTAATGAGTAAGAGCTGAATTTCCTTGAACTGCAGTGTTCTAGCCAGGACAGATTTCATGGCTATTTGCAATACAGGAAAGAACCCACCTTGGGAAACCTGTCCAAACCAGTAACCTGGTAACCAGGAATCTACATTTCTGGGAGAGACATAATCTAATTAATCTACACAATTGAGTCTGAAGACAGTCATTGATTACAAACACCAATACATAAACAAATGGGAACATAAATCTTTATGTTCAGTCTGCACAGACAGACTATGCTATCTATAAGGAAAAAAGGCAAAAAGAACTTTACAACACTTAAGAATTGCTTATTTGCTGTAGAATAGGCAAAATGCATGATCATCTAAGTGATGTCACTACTACACAGATAAGAGGATTATATCACATAAGAACACTTACTTTTTAAAATCTAGTTTTACAAATTGACTTTTAGGTACTTTTGTGGATTTTTGGAAGCTTTTGGAGAAGGAAATGAACCCTGGACTACTTTGTTGCTGAATGGATGGTAAATTTAACAACTATAATGAAGTAAAGAGAGATTCAGATTCCACCTTCTTCCCTACTATTGTCTCACTTTGTTACCTGTTTTTCCTCAGTAATAGACATTATAGCCTCCTACTTTGTAGGTGTAAGTTGAACTGTAAAGTGTGCTTTTGAAACCAGCAGTTTACATAACATTTTTATAAACGATTTTATTTAACCTCAATTGCTGTGCAGCTCTAACCCACATTTTTCCAATGTGACTGTGTTTCTGTTTTGTGTTCCATGGGATCCTTTCACTCTAATAAATGGGACCCTAGGACACACAGTCTACTCTGCAATGTGGAGTGACTATAAATAAGAAGGAACAATTCACAGTGGTATAACATCCCTGTTTTTCATTATGTTTCAAAATTATCACGCCACAGATATGGAAAGAAGTGCTCATTTCTTAAATCTTTGTGCCAGATCTTTGCTTGTTAGAAAACACTGATATGTTCTTTATATGAAACTGAGACTGTATGGAATATATGGAAACTTACAGAAAGATCTTCACTGAAGAAATGATGATGACACTTCCTATCAAAGTTTCTAACTGCCTTTATGTCTATACTGGCACCTAATACTGGTGCCAGTATTAATACAGCTAATTTCTCAAAAGGCAACTCAAATAGCCTACAACTCAATATGGTTTTTACATTTGAAAGCATTCTTACAAATTCTCAGAGAAAAAGTGCTTGCATTGATATTAAAATATATGTATTTTGTGATAAATTTTTAAAAAAATCAGATTCAAGGATTCTGAAAAATTGAGTCGGTTAATTTTAACACTAAAAACAGTACCAAAAGACTATTTGTAAAAAGCTTCTAATGAAAATAAGGCTAAAAAAAAAAATCCCAGAAAGTGTAAAATAACTTTTACTATTATCGAATTTAATAAAAGCAAAAGCCTTAGAAAATAGCTAGTTCTTGTTCTGTGCATAAAAACCCAAAGATGCCTATAACATCAAAAACCAGGCAGGTGCATATCCTGTATTAGAGATGTGTCCCCTCTTGCTTTAATACAAGACACAACATTAACTACAATGAGAAAGAACACATGACAATCTTGTGAACTGATAAAAAAACCTAGAATTATTCACCATCACCTAGCTGCAGGCTTTTCAGTTATGTTTGGGTATAAGTTTAATTTAATACTGGGTCACATAGGCTTCACTGTAGCCCAACACAATTTTGCCAGTTACTGCATTCTTTTGAATCAGAGAAAAATATAGAAATTGGTATGAGAATAAATCAGGTTAGCAACAAAGCAAATTACTTTCTACAACCATTTGTGACAAGCAAGACCAAAACAGGCATTTTATATATTTTTATATGTTTATACATTTACTACTTACAGAAGTCGGTACGCACATAACTTTCAGAGATGAGCCAGTAAACAAAGTTCTCCATTGGCTGAATTAGGAAAAAACCAAACCAAACCCAAAACAAAACCACTGCCCCACCCCCCAGAAAAAACTCTGAAAAATCACCAAAACAAATGAAGACAGGATGTACAAAACTGACTCCTACTGCAATAAGCAGCTGAATTCTCAAAGTCAGGGTATTTACAGAAGTATACAATGAATAACATCCAAGAACAACTGTCATTTTAAAAATCACTCTCCTTAAAAAGCACAAATTGAAGTTAAGGATGTCATCATAATAACTCAAAATATGAAGTATTTTTAGAGCATACACAGCAAAGCTGTCATCTAGGACTCTACTCACAAACCCAGTCAAAATACAAAAACCATGAAGCTGTTATAAATTGGTAGAAACCTTTTGCCCAGTGTCAGAGAAAAGGCCGTTCAACAAGAAAGCAGCAAAGAAAGAACTCACTTGTTTATCCATTTTTCAGAAAGTTATGTTGAAAAAAATGACATATATTTTTATTTTATTCCAAAAAGAAAAAATACCATTACTTTTTGAGTGCTGTAGCCTATGTGGCTTTTTACACAGTCATGCTTCAACAAGCAATAAAATTCAGAGTATAAACATCCAATAGGTGCAGTAGGAAAAACAATCTCTCACCTTTCTGCTGGGTATCTTATACAGAAGCCTACTGCATCTTTGTTTCAGCACGAGTACAATAAACTTCACTAAAATTACTCCATAACTGGAGATATTTCAGTGCTTCCACTGCATACAAATGCTTAATAAAATAAACAATATTATAAAGCATTTTTCTAGCTTTATCTTGCAAATTTAAATGTTTGAGACAAAGGTGTTTTAGTTTTCATGTGCAATGGCTAAAATTCTGAAGGGGATAAAGAAACTAACCAAAATTTACAGACATGCAGCCATGAAATACCTTTGTATTTGGGCATCTAAAATTCAGCACACAGAGAGGTAAGGTATGGTCAGTGATCATCACCATCTTTCTGGGCTGAAATCTCCAGTGTATTTTCTGACATTCACAGCAGTAGCTCTGATCTTTGTTTATCTTCTTATAAATTCTTCAACACAGGAATGAAGAGCGTTTAACTCTTTTAGAAAAAGCACATATTCCTTTTGTCCTTTTTCAGTTGCAGTTCTTGCTATTCAAGAAGGCCAAGAAAAGTTAAGCACACAATTAAAATAAAATCCTGTCAGCTGAAGCTAAAAACTACTGAAATACCAAATCTGATCAAGCTGCCAGAGTCAGTGTTCTTCACATTGACATTTTTCCTGTCACGTAACAACACAGTTAATTTCAAACCTGCACAGAGCCCACTCATGCAGTGACAGAAAAATGATGTGACAGCCCCAAAGAAAGCACTGAAGGCCTGAAACTAAGGAAAATTATTCCATGTGCAGTGTGACCTTTTCTCTACCAAAATACATAGAACCTTGCTTAATAAGCTGCCTTTTTTTTTTTTTTTTTTAAAGAATGTTGGTGGCTGAAGGTAAGGACATAGAGAAATGAGGGCCATTGTCAAATCTATTTTTTCCTGTCTGCTAAAAATAATCAAAAAACCTTGCCCACACAATATGAAAAGGAAATCTGACAGAGAAAGAACTGGCTGATATACTGGCTGATGCTGAAATAACTACCATTAGGAGCTCCTAAATGAAAGAAGGAGATGGAAAGAAAAATGAGAAAAGATGAAACTTATCTGCACATAAAGCAATAGGAGAACAAAAATAAGACTGATTTAACTACCTGTTAAGAAATGGATCAGTAAAATCCATGAAGCTCTACACTAACTAGAGTTATATGAATATCAATATTACTCCTTGTCTGCAAGTTTATTTCAGAAAATTTACTGCAACTGGTGAGACCTGAAGGTTTTGGATAGAAACAGGCAACTCAAGAAGTATATGAAGAAAGGAAAAAAAATAAATTTCATAGAATTCCCCCCTCGTCAATTTCAACAGCATTTAAAAAAAACAATCAATGATTAGTAGTATTTCATAAACGAACAAATACGTGTGAAGGAAGGGAAAAAGTTACTGAAGTTATGTCACTGTCTCTGGGTATAAATTTTTAACACATTTTCGTTGACTGTAAGTACAATATTGAGAACTACCTTTCAACTATAAGGGGGAAAGACATTAGAAGGCACAGCAGTAATTGTGGTAATTAATTCTTCAGAACTGAGGCTGGTGGGAGATGGACAGTCACTACAACCTGGTTATATACATAAGACACTTAGGAATGCAAATGCACTTTTCACATAAAATCAAAACAGTAACAAAACTCTACAGAAATACTTGCAGACTGCCAAACTGAACTCCTGCAAAACATAGTTCAAGGAACTTTTCTCCTATATAATTCGTTCTGCGATGAAAAAAGGAAACAGCTATTTAAAAGAAAGTACAAAAGCCTTTCACTTTCTTTGATACAGAGTATGAATCTTACCACATGTCATTTCTACGGTTTTCTTCAGTTGTTGTAACGTGAATGACTTTAATGCCTAAATGACTTGCTGCAATTTTGTCCCCTCTGTTTACCTTGTGGACTCAAGTACTGTGGCAAATGCAAGACTCTCCTTAAAATCTTGAAAGGAAAGAGAGGTGAGTGGAATGAAACATGAGGATCCTCCCTGACTGGATCAATTTTCCCACACTTGGATAGGGATTACCACAGTGATCCCACACAATTGATTTCTGGTGAATTACCACGATTCTATTCAGAACAGAACACAGCTGTACATCATCATATGGCAGTGAAACGTATGAGTCTGAAGAACACAGCCCAAATAAGAGCAGTGCATACTTTAAAGAATATGCTGCAAAATAAACAAATATTGTACAGAAAAAGACACCCTCAAACTAAAATAAAAAAAACATTTAAGTCTGGACATTCTTCATTAAAGGAAAGAACCCTGCACCATGAGGTCATTATCCATCAGAAAATATCCATCTGTATAAAAATTCTTTCTGATAAATGATATTAAGCTTCATTAAAGAGGTAGAGAGGACATGAGAGAAGGCAGAGCTGTACATAAATCTCTCCACTGTGTTTCACTTAAAAACATCCCAGCAGGAAGTCATAAAGAGTTTTTTTAACAGGCAATATTTTCAAATGCTCTGCAGGCTGTGCTGCCTAGTATCTATCACATTCAGTGTTTGCTCACAAGCTCACAGCAATTCAGGATGAAGGACACTATTTAATTTCTTTCCCATTCCTGAAATCACCTGCCCACTTAGCAAATTTTTCCCAGTCACAACAGAAATACTTTGTTGTAACTCTATTTCATTTCTACCTGAACAAAATTTCAGAAAAGCTGACCCAGAAAGCACTAATGAAGCACCCTGTGACCCTGGGTAATAAGCAAGCGGGGTGCTCTAAGTCCCCTGCACTGTGAAGGCCCAAATGTGCTGCTGAAGCATAATGTGTTCTCCTGAGTTCTCCAGGAAGCTTGTTTTAAGGTCTTGTTTTTACAGCAGGCTACAGATTTCCCCTGAAGAAGCACTGAACATGTGGAAAAGATGGAAGGGGCAGTCAGCAGCAACTGTGCACACGAAGCAGAGATGACTCACGTGCCAAGTTTAGTCTTATGGTAAGAACTCGTCACAGAACATTCACATTTGAACACTTGTATTTCTGACAATACTCTCAAATACAGATAGATAACAACATCACAGTTTAGAAGTTTTACTTTAGTTAGTCTAACAAACCACCACAATCCCCAAATAGCATTTTATGCTTTGTCCAAAGCCAACCTGCATAATTAAAAACTGCTCATACCTGTACACAGAATAAATACTTGGACAACTCAGCAAAACTATCCCATGCAAATAGTTAGCACAACTGAAAGCAAGATATTTTAGTCCTAGTGCTTTGTCAACATCATTATTTCCAGTGGTTACTTAGTTTTTCAAGAATCAGAGTAGCTCTTGCAAATTTCCTACTGAAAAACAAGCATTTTCTTGCAATGTGTAGATATATTCACTAGCCACAACCTTAAGTAACCTCAGCTCAAATGGGATTTTTCTCCATAGAGCACCTTCTAAAATAAATCTCCAACTGGAGAAAAATGAAGCTACAAATTACACATTGGAGCTTAGGTTGTAGAATGCAGATTTCAAAACTCAATAGATGCAAGATGAACTTAATACAGAAGTTTAGAATAACTTAAAAGTCAATTTTATCTCACTGTGTTTGCTAAGCATTCTAACTTACCTTCAGGAAGAATTTTTGCCTGACAGTTCAATAAAGACAAAAGATAGGTCATGAAAGAATAGATAAATTACCACATGAAACAAGTTATATGCAAGTGGCAGTCTAGACAAACAAGTGTTACAGTCAGTTTTATGTGCAACTCCAGTAATTAAAACCCAGAATGTTTAAAAGTCAAATTTCACAAGATATTGGTGCTGATGCTAGAATACACACATGAATTTACCACTAATGTGAGAAGTTTCTCACAATTAATTCTTTCCCACACATCAAACAGCTTACATATACATGAAATACAATACATCAGATGTAAAATTAGTTAAAAACTCCTATTTGTTCTTCAGTTAAAGCCATCAATGTCTATTTTGTGAATAGCTTCTAACCCTTCCCTTTACCCCAAAAGCCAGGCCATTAACTTCCAGAGGGAGTCAGTGAAACATAAACCTGAGAACAAAGCAGAATGTTTATGTCTCCTTTGCTTTCACTTAGGACTAGTGCACTTACATTCCTCTTTGCTTGGTGAAGTTACATTCAGTTCTGTCAAAAGTTGCTGGTTGGAGTTAGCGGCCTGCGTGGTTAGAGAGGTATTGCTGTTGTCACTGTTCGTTTCCCCAGAGAACAAATCTGACTGGCTGTTGCTTGTGCTGGGAGTAGAGTCATCGTCTGGCTGTTTCTTCTGGAAATCTATCAAAACCAAGATTTCATACGTCATCACACTTGCTCAGTCTAATCATCAAATTTTATGCAAAACCCCCCCTGTAGCAAAAATAAGTCCAAAACACTGCCAGAAGTATCATCACTCTGATAAACACAGTGGCCTTTGAATTTTAACTTCAGATTTAAAATATCTTAAAAGTTATTTGTTGGAGAAAAAAAACATTTTTGGAATTACACAAAGGTCTTGTTTCTCCAGCCATCCAAAAGCATTCAAAGCTCACCACAGCACATGGTATCGTTTGTAGAAGGGTTTACACAAAGCATGTACAGAAACGTAAAGAGAGCAGACATCCAGTGAGGGAAGAACCAAGGCATGTAATACAGCACTATGGGAATGTTACACTTTTCACTGCCATTATATAAAATCGCACCAGAAACAGTTTTGGCAAAGCCACTGTAGACAGCTACAGTTCCAGGTTAGCATGGGGAGCTGGTGAGGGATTGCCTCTGCATCACTGGTTTGATGGGTATTTGAGGGGCAATGTGTGGGAGGAGGTGGGGGGAAGGTTGAGGTGTTTCCTCCTTTCACTTACTCCAACCCTGGTACTAAAAGCTGACCACTGATCTAAAAGCAGAGACTAAGGTATGGAAGGTATATCACTAAAATACATTAAAGACGTGTACAAACAATTTTGCTTCAAAGTTTCTTTTTTTTACCTTGCCTCCAAACCAGATTCAGGTTTGAGGGGAAATATTTTCAAGTGCAAATTCCCCCACTGAAAGCTGGGATTCTTCCCAAATCTGCAGTCCTGATAGCATTAGTTGATTATATCATTAGATTACCAGCTAGAATACTGGATTTCAGCCTGACACACTCTGCCTCTGGGAAGCACACCTGCCAACCAAATAAATTTTGTTTGCTTAGCATCTACTTCTCTCACCTCTTCCTTGTTAAGAGACAAGGTGAAGATGAAGTGAACCACCACTTGGAATATAAGCACATTTTTTCTAAATTACAAACAAGGGTAGAACTTATTCAATACACAAATACATAGACAAATCAATTATTTGTTTGCAAATTATTATGTCACGACAAAAGAAAACAGAGCAGTCTACAAATATTTGCAGATGATGATGTGTTAGAAACACAGGTCGCCAACATGACTCACTGGGATTGGGAAGCACTACAGTCAAACAGTCCCTAAATGCTGATTTAAGGATTTAAGTCATTTGCCAGAAAAATTAAGCCTTAATTTCTGCTGAGGAAGAGTCAGCCAGAAGTCCAGATAGGAGAGGAGCAAGCTCAAAGCCAGAGAGGAGGAAGAGGAAGAAGAAGGAAGAGATGGCAGACAGGAGATTATCCACCTCCACAATACAGCTCTGAAAAACCAGTGGGAAGCCTTTTGTCAGGGAAGATTTTCTACTCAGATCTTGCTAAATTTTTAAATTTAAATTTTAAAATTCAATTTTAAATTTTTGTTATCAACAAAATTTAACCCAAATTGGGCTTCTGGATTTTTTTTGTGTGTGCAATCAAGAAGGCTTCAGACACTTTCCTGCACCACAAACAGGGAGCTGCAGCAACTGTAACAGTTCAGAGCTGCTGCAGCAAAATCCACCACGGCAGTGAAATGCTCTTTGCCTCTGTGAACTCATGACCTCCTGTTCAGAACTAACTTTTACTCAAACTGCAAATCAATTAACTTTCAAAAAAGTTCTAGCCTGCTCAGTTGAGTGGAACCCAAGAACACCTCCCACCCCTGTTTTAACCCCTTCTTCATTACAGACAAGAGAACTTGAGTAAAGCTTTAAGATTGATGATCCCAAGCACCCTAAACACAAGAACTGTAACTGAAGCTGCCTTGTATTTCGTCCATGTACTGGGGGGCATTTGGCTTCTGTCAACCAGGACTCTCATTAACACAACTTGCAGATCACCTTGCTCTCCCTGCAAGCGCCACAAAAGTTGGCAATGTTTCCAGGAGAGCTGAGCCTGAATAAATCCAGTTAAGCCTTAACCGCTTAACAAATAAAACAAAAATACACACATGATACAGGCAAGACCCTGGCAAGTTTTGAAAGGTAAGCTTTATTCTGATTAAAATCAGAATCCAATTCTGTTGACAGAACAATGACCTCGCTTAATAATCTCAACAAGGAAAAACCAGAACGAGAGTTGGCAAGACATTAATCACCATTTGCAGAAGTTCCTATTTAATTGGAGAGGCATGAGAAACACTTTAATTTAATTCATTTTTCCTGAGACTTTCACTATATTAGCAAAATCTGTGCCAAAATGCACAAGGGTGACCGAAAGTCCATGAAACCTGCACTGCCCTTTCCGAGTTAATGAAATGCATCTTTGCAATTTTTAAAAAAACCTTCTCCATTTGTAAGAAAATAAGTTTTCTTCCATCTTGACATTGTCTCCCTTTCTCCACTGCCTTCAGGTTGGTGGTATTTGGTTTTGTGGCTTTTTGGGGTGGCTGTGGTGGGTTTTTTGTTAAACTCCAAAGTATCCCATTGTTAACTATATGGTGGAGTCAGCATCAAAAATGAGACATGAATATTTGCTCTTGCCTGTAAATATGGGGCAATAGTAGATGGAAAGATCTATTAATAAAATGCATGAAATGCATTCAATAAACTATTACTGCATAGTAGAGAATCTGCTAAGAATAAGCAGCTGTCAGTCTTCAAGTTCCAAAATCCTTTTTGCTTTGTTGAGTTCAAGGGTTACACACTCAGTATCTCAAATAGTTGAGCAAGAACAGAGTATCTCAGAGCTCTCATGCACTGGATATTAATACTAAGAGAGTTATTTTTGTTTTATTGCTTAGTATTTCTTTGTAAACAAAACGACCACTATGTGAATAGACAGACATGATACAAACATTTCATAATCTATATATACAATGAATTCTAATAGCTTAGACTAAAGGAAGGCAAGAAGCTGCATTTATTTCCAGACTTCAGGTAAGAAATTCTTTTGCGGGACAATCTTTTGCCCATTTTTATTAATAAGATAACATTATTAATGAAAGCCATTACCTTTACAGCTTCTGATTCTAGTCCATAAAACTGGAGTTGCCACACAAAATCACACCTTCTGGACAGCCCTAAAACTTTCAAGCTGTTGTCCAGCTACTGTTACCAGGTTACAATCCACAAAAAGCCCATCTTCCTAGCATGTTAATTTCACCCGTTGCATCACGAACAAATATTTAGGACATCCAACCCCTTCCACCACCTAAAATACTTGATTCTGTGACACAAGTAATCAGACAGTCCTGATTCCAGTACTTAGTCTTCTTTAGTCATCAATATCCAAAACAGTACCTAAGAAAATCTTGAGTTCTCAACTTGTGCTTAACTAAGGGCTCTATGACTTAGTAGGAAACAACCCTTCAAAGCTTCTGATAACTTCTGTGATTACAATTAGTTAGAAGTTCAGGAGAAGGTAAGTATGAACATTACCAGCATATCACAAAGCACTTCTCCTGAAAAGGACTGGCATGTCAAAGTGTTACATAAAATGACTTAATACTAAGTCAGACTGTTTCCTCATCTGCACTCCTGCTATAGTATAAGAAATCATGCCATCTCCAAAAATCTCCTTTTGGGTTATTTTAAGTTATGAACAATTCCTATTCTCTGGCCTCCACCAGATGATTCATTAAAAAGAAATAAATATGTTATGGAAGAGGTGTCAGAGTAAACAGCATGCTAAGGGGAGAAAATCAGAATCTTTAAAGTAATTATTTTAACTGATAGGAAATACTACACTTCCTTACTCTTCAATCCTACAGTTCCCATAACACAGCAATGTGAACTAGCAAAAAGGTTATCTGGAGAGTGTTAGCTTCTTACACTGCATTAAACTCACAATCTGCATGCTTTTTATTCCCAGAGCAACTTGCTCTTTTACAGAGCATAAATTAATGTGTTGGTATAACATCAAATGTCTCCAGTCCATTAGCATTCCGATGTACACAACAGACTTACTGTAGTCCACTCAGAAAACAGTTCCACAATTAAAAGAAACTGCTTTATGAGCGTACTCTATGGGCAGTAACACAAATGTTATGACATTGAAACTGCTACTGTGAAATCTTTAAGTTATGGCCTTTTTTCTTTTCTTCATGTGTCTGTTCACAGAACTGAGAACAGAGAAACTGTTCACATATGGCCAGGGAATAGAACTGAAAGTCCTAAAGATTTTATTTACTTACTGAGAACTCTTCACTGACTTCTCTGGTTCATAGCTTACTGAAGGCATTTCAAGTGTCATACAAAACTACTTTTTGCATTATAAATTGAGATGGATAAAACCTTTACTTTCAGTACATACTTGAATACAATCTAGAGCTCCAGTAATGGTCTGGCAACAAAACTCCACTTGGAAAGAGAAGTTTTAGCTTTTTTTCTTTTTAAATAACATGCAGACAGAAAGATGCATTAGCCCACTTAGAGAATAAAACAGATACCTGGCTGTTAGGGGAATGCACCATAGAATGTACACAAGGATTTTGCAGTAAGAGATGACAAACAGAGTCATAAAAAGGAATCAGAGGTTTGTATTAATTACAGTAAATTATATTTATAAATATATAAATAAAATATATTAGACTGGAATGTACAAATTTACAATTGTAGTATATTCTTATATGAGCTATCAGCAAATCTCATTGCTTTCACAGTACAAAGTACTGAAAGAATTAAACAGTCAAAATACTAGAAAGGTGATTTTCTTTACAACTTTATTCATACGAGCACATATGACACAGTAAAGCTATTCAGCTCTTTGGGGTTTTATTCATGAATACAACATTTTCTCTTTTTTTCAGCTTTTCTTCTTCATGAAGAAAAACTGAAATGAGTTCTTTATGCTAAGCTATCCTTTATGATCTATATATACTTTTGAAAACTGCAACACATTATCAACAAATTTCAAATAACACTGAGCTTTGCATGTGGCATATATTGAGTTTTTCATAAGCATTTCATTGTCTTTTCAAATAAGCAGAGTATTACAAAGGCAGAATAAAAAAGATGCATCTGCAAGGGTGGCAAACACTGAAACAACACAGCTGCAATTACATGTATTTATCACTTAGGAATAAGGATCAAGTTATATAACACCACATTACTTGTAACGCTTATGCAATATATTAATATTTTGGGGATTTAGTTTGTATGTGTGTGTTTGTAGGGTTTTTTGTTTGTTTTGGTTGGTTGGGTTTTTGAGGGGTGGGAGGTCGAGGGGTTCTCCCCAGGAAGTCTGATAATTATGTGTTTTGAGCTGGTTTTCTCTCCAAAAAGACACTCCTTGCTTAAAGATTACATTCCATAATAAACCTCATTTCCCTTGCTCAATAAAATGATTCTTCCCCAAAGCTACACAGGAAGCTATAGATTTGACTACCAGATTTTGCCTATTATTTAGCAAGAAAATTCATGAATAGCTAATAAGCAGGGACTATCAAGACAACAAGCCTAACATTGTTACAGATGACCTTCAACTTAAGATCCAGGTCATTATTATATATGCAGACATGTTTTTAAGGAAGGAAAATACAGTTTTGTACAAAAGAGTCTACAGCAACTGTATTAACCAGGCTTATAACAAATTGCATGACAGACATGAAAAAAATTGCCATTTTTACAGCATATGATCCTACCATTTCCAAAGCAGTTGTGAAATCCTAAATTGATGAAATAGGAATTTCATTATCATTTAGAAAGTATCCCCTGAAAGCGGCTTCCCCACAGAACAAATACTCCTTGCTCTGCCTGATAATGACAATTTGCTTACTGTAGCTATTTCAGTACAGCAACAAGGTCACTGAAAACTTCTGTACCCTGGTGTCACATTTCCCATTGTTACGTAAAGTAGCAGGCTTTCATTATTTCAACTAAAATGTCATTGTTCCAGAAAACTCACCAACATAAAAAAGAATGATTATTATTGACTGTTACAGGATCCAAAGTGCTGAAGCCATGAAGAGTAAACTCCAGTTTTAACAAACAACTTGAAATTTCCTGTTAGAGAATCCCTAGGGTCCGCAGTTAGCATTTATACTTTAATTTATTTTAGAGCGCATACAGTGAGAAAGCTCTGCTTGAAGTTACTGTTACATTGCAACCAGTGAGGGGCTGGCTTATCAGCACCTGAATCTGGCAAAACTAGGACATGAAGACAATTTAACACCCAACTAATTAACACTCTGCATTCTTGAATCTGTATCAAAGGATATTGGTAATAGACCAATACAGGGGTAAAGCATGAAATTTAAGTAACTGAGGAAGACAAAGCAACCACTCCATCATGACTGCAAGAAATATTTTATTTTTCAGCGATATGTGGAGTAGGTATTCATTAGCAAGGGCATACAGAATGGACTAGTAGTAAGACACCAACTGAGCAGGCAGCTTGCTGAGGACTCTTACATGCTCCTCTGCTAAAGATGGCAATCACAACAATCTTACCAACTCCAAGAAACAAGGCAAGGAACTCCACTACTTAACAGCCAGGAAAAGTAACAACTGGCAGCCATTTGAAGATCCATCTGGCACTTTAGAACACACATTTAACATGATCTGAGGGTAATACAGCAGATATAACAGAATTAAATATGGGGAAGTCTTTTAAAGAGTACCTGGCAAAAACATCTAAGCAGCTGTGATCTGCAGAATTTGCTCTCAAAGACAACTTGGAGAACGGGCATTTTACAACATGGGACAATGGCACGGACATGGGCATTTTACAACAGACAAGACAATTCTAGAAAACGCTCAAAAATGTAAGCATAAAACTAAGAGCAGTACACACCCATAAAAAAGTGCACCTCTATTATTCTTCTAAATTTCGGTATGTTTATCACTAGAAATCTTTTAGTACTAATATCTCTTTATGAAACTAAACAGACTAGTAAATGTACAAATTTGAACTAAATTCAGAGTGATGAGACATCAACATTTATGCTCCTAAAGGAGGAGAAACATTTGTTCTGATAGAGGAGACTGACCCATGAACCCATAAACCAAGCACTTTGCAACAGCAGCGAGTACTATGAAACAAACTAATGAAGTGAACTTCTCAAGGTGCGTTTATAATAAATGAGAGATCTTGAAAACAGGATTGTTAACTGATAGAATTTAATTACAACTCATATTTATTCTGGACTCATAGGAACTATTATTTTAATAAAAGAAATGTTTCAATTAGCTTTTCTTATACTAGAGCTATCTTTCAAGTCACCTTACCATGCCCTTTCCAATATCTAGAGAGAACCTTCCAATTTCAAGACACATGTCTATTATTTTTTAATTAATTCCTCCAGTCTAATTTATGTGATTCCAATTAACGTGTACTTTTGCCTCATTTTCTGTCAATAATAGTCACATTTATGGTTCAAGCATTCCCAAATGTTTGACTATGCCATAAATTGACAGGATTTTCACAAGGGACAAAAGGCCCCTGCAGTAGATTAAATCTTGCTTAGTAGTAAGCCACTCATCAGTTCCCTCTCCCTTATCTTCAGTTAAGACACCTTAATAACTACCAATAGTTTGAAACTTGTAAAACATCTCCCAGAATCACTCATTTATCAAATTCTTTTCCTTTGAACAGCCCAGAGGCTGTTCTGGAAGAAATGGGAGAGCAGGCACTCATTTCCTGGCCTCACTTCCTCAGAGCAAATCAAATGCTTTCAAATGTGTGTCTGCAGGGAAGATTTAGTATTTTCTCACTATTTAGGTTTTACCACCAAAGAAGTGAACGGTGAAGTATAAGGGGTGATCTTTCCACTCTTTTCAAACTTACTGCAACCTGACACTTCTTCTTGTAATACACATCTTTCACACCAAATAGCCACAGGAAAGTGTGGAGAGGAAACCCAGTCTGACACTCCTCAGTTGTTGCAACAGTAGAGTTTATATGAGCAATCTATGACTTCAATAATCTACATTAACATGAAGAAAACTGAAGTAATGTTTTAATCATACAAGTGAGAACACTCCTTGAAATCTCATCCAACACCTTTCTGCCTTAGCCTCAAGCTCCAGAGCTTATTAACTATGCAAGGAATCCAGAAGCTTAAGGGAGTACCTGTAGTCTCCCAATAACCATCCCCTCCACCACATTCTATAATCATATAGAAATGCCAGGGAGTACTGTTCAACCTGCCAGTAACAAAAAAAAAAAACCAAAACAACCAAGCAACAAATAAAAAAAGCAAGAGCTCAAGGATGAAGAAAAGAAAAGCTGATTTAGGTTTATAAATCCCAAAGCTCAAACACTGAGAACTCTCCCTTGTTGTGGCTGCCACCAACCACCATGCTACATTAGATTTTGACTATGGAACACCATGGCTCAGAAACCAAGCCCATACTTAAGCATACCATGCTTATTCTCAGTAAAGTTTAAATACACATATTTTTTTTCCAGTCTTTCAGGAACAAAAATACCAGACACAGATGTTGAATGTCTACATAAAATAAACGTTGCATAGGCATCTCTGTGAGCAACAAAACATAACAAAGTTTTGAATTAATAAAAGTTTCTTTATTTCTTATTAAAACTGTCTTTAAGAAGAAGGCATTAGAAGTGTTGAATGTAAGTCAAATACGACATCCATTTTCATTATTAGCCAATTGGTCCCAAAGAAAAAAGCTAGACCACATCTCAACACTTAAGATTGGTACAAAATAGCTGCAAAAAAAAAGTTATCTACTGAGTTAACATCTGAGTTCATCTATTTTTAAGTGCTTTTTTTTTCCTTACAAATGCTATTTTGATATTGATGCTTCTTTTAACGCAAAGAAACCAGAGAAGTGTAGAAAAGGAATGGAAAATCTGCTCTCAGAATGTTGGATTCCTGTTCCTGCAGTAAAAAACACAGATAAATACACTTCTCCTCAATTCACCTTATTTTTATATAACAAAGACATGAGAACTCAAAACATCTCTTTATGAAGATGAAGTGATCCTTCTGCCTGTCAGTGCTGGAGGATCAATGCTGAAATTGCCTAAAACACCCACTCTTGTCTATGTCTGTATCTCCATATTAAGACAAAGTGCAATAAAAATGAGCTGTAAGAAGAAAACAATCCTTCTGCTTCTCATATCCATGATTTGTCATTTGATGTGATCTGACTTCCTGTGCTATCACTTCCAAGTTAATGCAGATATGGAAAAATAGCCTTTCACCAGTGGTGTCTTCAGAGCTCTGGCTTGTTAATGGTTGTTACTTGGCACAATAGATGTGGAATCCCTTAAAGGGGAGGCTTCAGTAGCAAAGCATAAACCTGCAAATCAGAGCAGTGATGTGCTGACCTTGAACAATGCATTAATTAAATGCTGGTAATGTTGGGATCCTGCACATAAAAACAGGCTCCTGAAGCCGGTCCTCCATGTCAAAAGTTTTGTTTCTCTGAGTTTAACACAGTCTGTTTGTTTCTCTGAACATCACTCCTACTCATGGAAACATCCCAGATTTTTTGCTTTTCAACTGGAGCCTTGGAGAAGATTTACAAGGTTTCACAGGTTCTTCTATTAATGACACACTAAACAAAGCTAAAAGTGTTTTGAGTGTTCAGCCTGGATGGGGGGGATAAGAGCAGTTTTCACTATGCTATGAAAGAACAACAGGGAAAATCATTATAAAATGCTTACTAAACAGAAAGGAAAACAAGGATCAAAAATGTTATTCTCACACATTCTGCTAGTTTGCCATGCTTTCTGAAGTGTAATGGGCATGAAAAGCAAGGAACTAAAATATGCCTTCAAGAAGTGTTTTAAAGCATTCTTGTTATGCCTAAACAGAGCTAGAAATAAAACTCTACAGCCTCTTTGAGAGCTCACATGCCTGATGGATAGATTGAACCCATCCCTGAACACCTTATTAAAAAAAAATCTTTGAAATAATCTGGTTTTTGGCATTAATACTCTACAAGATAAACTGTTAACAGCAACTCTTCTCCTCCAGTTAGGGTAGCTAATTGTGTTTCAAGTACAAGTAATTACAGACATTATTTGGAAACTAACTGAGGACCAGCACATGAAATTGAGACCAAGAAGCTAACTATGAATAAACTAAGAGATTAATTAAATTTTCAGAACAAGCCAAATGATTGCTAGAAGCTATGAGTTATTTCATGCATGCTGGTCTGATTACCTGCTTGAAGCACCAACATCCATGGAGCCTATTCCTATAGCCCAGCAAAAATGGCAAAATGCAACCGATCCCAGCAGCAAGAGGGGAGGAGAAGAAAGCATGGATTACCTGATAAACTCAGAGTGAAGCAGCCTAAGCCTCCCCCATTATACCCAAAGAGCTACAGGGGCAGGACACTATACATGCAATTCAAATATCTTTTTAAAAAGCTCTCCTAGCTCTTCAGTAGCAGTGGAATTCCCCGCCATGAAGGCTGCAGTTCAGTGTGGTAGAGCAGACTAAACTGCAGTATGTACCACCAGAGGGAGGTGTTCCATTAGGCTGCATTTTTCAAAACCTTCCTTCCCAACACATTGGTTTCTATTCTAATCATCTTCAGAAGAGAAAAAGCTTCCTTATTTCTGTAAAGGCACTTTCAAGACTCTCTTTTTACGTATATCATTTTAGAATAAGTACTGCTATGGCAACTTTGCTTATTTAACAGAAGCAACTTAGTAACTAAATACATCCTTTCCATCTAAAACAATGAAAAACCTTGCCCTTAATCCTCTTTCTGACACATAAAACAAAGACAGCAGGAAAGTTTATCTACCATATGACTGAGGACCATTACAGAATTTTTTTCCAAAACAGAAACTACTTCTACTTTTTTCAGTGAGGAGGGAGGGAAAAATTAAAAAAAAGAAGAAATGTGATGCAGCACCACCTTGCTGTGCAACTGTGCAGCACATTATCAAACTTGAAAGATAAATTGTAAATAATTAAATAGGAGAAAAAGAGATATAGTTGCAGAAGCAAGATTGATATAATTTCATCTTTGGTAAATTCTGCTGTATAAATCTGTAGGAGTAACTAGTAACATAATTAAGACAGAGTGTAAGAGACAAAGGAGTGGTACCAACAATGTCTAACTGCAAGAATTTAATTCTGGTAGAAGTTTGAGAGGACTAAGGCAGACACCTCTGGGAAAAAAACCCCAAACATTCACAATGCCTACACTAGCAAAAAAACTACTACAATATACAGTGCCTAATGGCTCTCTTGAAATACCCACTTCTCCTGACTACAGTAAGCAACTCAGCTATTCATGGGGAAAAAAAATTCATCTCACAACCCTGCCATCTTGCTTTACAGTGATTTCTCCTGTTCTGCCTAAGTAATAAAAACAAACCTCCTGTTCAGGGGAAAAAAAAAAAAAAGACAAGAGTGGAATGTCTCCACTACATGTGTAGTAACTAAACTACTTGTTTAGTTACAACAGGGCTGAACAGGTAATACCTGCAACACTCAAACCAGCAAATAGAAACACAGATGAAAAACAGGGAACGAGGATTTTCTGTATCACTTCGAATACAGGGAACACCAAACACCAGTCTTCAGGAGAAGAAATCTGTCATCCATTGCATTGAATATTTCTAATTAAAGTCTGCAAGTTCTTTAATATATGAACACTAGATGGTAACTTTTATCAGGACAATCTCCAGTGTTAAATTTGATCTTGCTGGAGAAACAGAAATATATCCAAGAAAAAAAGAGGAGCAAAGTTTTACCCCTTAAATGGATTTTGCCTGGAAAAACTGGGAGTAAATCTAACTCGTAATGCTCTGTGACTGATGTTCCAGTATTTGTCCTCATCTAATATGCTGTAAGGTAAGATTTCAATCCTGCCTATTTGTCTGTACATTAAAATATCTGAGGTAAACAGCTTCAGAAGTTATTGTTCTGAAGTATAAATTTTATTCTCATAATCATATACCAGGACCATAGTAACATATATAACACCAGATACATTTTAATGCCTACATATAAAATAAAACTTCCAACAAAAAAAACCCATATATTTTTTTAAACAAAAACCAGGAACAATGGAACCATTAATTTTATTTATACTATGGGCTTGGGTTTCTCTAGAAACACTGGTTACACACACAAAAAGATGTTTTATATGTTTATTCAAACAAATATTTGATATTTTGGACTAGATATTTTGGAAGAAAACATCATGAAATATCAGTATTTCTATTATATTGTCCAAGGTTTCTGCAAACATTAGTACATTAAGATTCACAGCAAATAACAGTGGCAGCAACTGAAAGGAGAAGTAAAATGAAGGGATTTCAGGTAATTAAATCAATCCACAGCCCAACATTTTAATTTTTCACTTCCTAAAACTAAATTCCAAGTTGATGCATTTTTTCTCCAAGACTTTTAATTAAGAAATTAATTTGTAGACCTGCATGCTGACTACACTGATAGGAACTTGAAGGATCTTGAAGTCTAAATCTTAAATCTTGTTTCATAAAGGCAAATAGTCTTCAAATCTCCTACACATGATCTCACAGGCTCTAGAGAGTTGCTGGTTATACCCTATCTTCTTCCTGACAAATTCAGCAATGACTAAGAACATATTAGCACTACAAACCCTGTGATATGAAACCCATATATTCAATTCCATCAACATACTCCCTTGCTAATTAATTTGTGACCTCTACAATGCACCCTGGGACATCAATCTATAATCTCCTCCAGTTTCCAGTTCAGAACTTAACTCAGTCTTGACTGCAACATTGGTCTGGCTTCCTGCTTCCTTCATTTCCAAGTTCCCCAGGCTATACTAGAATGTGTCAGCTGCATCTGAGATAAACAGTATGATTACAGAAGCTGAACTTTCAATTACAAGATTTCAAGACCTCATATTTAATTTAAGCAAGAACACTCATTTTTATGTTTTGCAGACATTTGCAGTAACAGCTGTTCTACTTCTCCTTTTGCCTCGTTTGTCCCAAGCTGAATTCTTTTCTATTAAATTACCAACAAACCAAGTTCTGGTTATGTTACTACTTAAATTAGCAGATTCAGATTTGCACATTTAAAATTTTTTTTTTAGAAACAGAGACAAATAAATTAGTAGCCCAGAAGGGACCACAATGGCAGAGGTGACAGATGAAATCCAAGCTTCTGTAGTATGTTCAACTGGATTATTTCAAGCTGCTTTACACTGAACTGCACACTTTCACATTTAGAGTGAAAATGTCCTATGCTATGCTATGCTTGTGTTTACTGTCAAGTGATCTTTTCAGCATTATCAAATACACTTTCAGAACTGTTAGCTGTATTTTCATAACCATTTTCTAAGGGTATCCAACTGTCTTTAGAGATAGGGAAAAGCTATGTATAAGGAAAATTAAACTACTAGTCCAATTTCATGCTGGAGATGCATGACAAAGTCAGGAAGCCAACAATAATTTCAAATTTAGGAAGGGTTTCTTTGTTGAGTATTTTTAGAAATTTGAGAACAGTTTGCCCTGTTTGCTTAGTCTGGCCCCCTGGTCACAACTGATGAAATCATAGTCATAGCTTTGACTGGCCCTGTACAAACATTATTCAAATTAATGAATTATTTAGGAAATGCTCACTTGTTAACAGGAAACAATTTGAAGAGAGCAAGAGATGTAGCAGCAAAAAATGAAGCTGAGGAAAGAACAACAGAAGAGGGATAATACAGTTCCTAACTGTATATTGTGTGAAGAACTCAACGTCACAGATCAATTAATACGAAAATTCTCAAAATAGCCATTTGCTTGTGAATTGTAAGGCTTGCCACTTTCTTTTTTGCACAATTTTGCTTAATTGTCTTAATCCTTCTAAACAAACAAACAAACAAACAACCCTGTTTTTAAAAAATACTTTGGAAAGATCACCCAGCCCTTCTGAAAAGAAACAGCACTTGTAACATCTTTATAAACATTACACAATACTTAAGTAGCTTGTTATTTCACTAAGAGCAACGTGACTAGCATAACTTTAAATGAAGTAATGCCACAATTGACCTGAAGGGCTTTTCACTCCCTGAAAAGTTGCTCTCCTTTTCCAGAGAACTCTGAAGTAGCTCATTATAATATATTGTAATATATTACCACTATCTGATTCTCAAGCTAGTTTCTCTTATTCTTGCTTTATCAAAACTGAAATCTCTTTCCCTCTCCACACTCCCTCAAAAAAGTAGTTTTAGAAAAGTGAATCTTAGCTCCCTGGTCAATTTAAAGATGATTTACAGAGTCAGTATTTTCCACCAAACTTGCTTTATAAGAAAACTACACAGTTTTACTGACTTGTAATGCCAGGAGAAAAACTGCATCAGTCTGAAAATCTGCAGCAGTCCCTCATGTTGAAGACATGGCACTCACCTTAAGTATTTTTAGACTAGTTTTCACATCAAAATTAGGTAGCAGAAAAGTAATGACTTTTTAAAAAACATTACAGTCACAAAGACAGTTAGGACCAGGCTTGTCTGTCAAATTATTGCAATGCTGGATTCTCAAGCTTTCCGTTATATTTATGCTAAAGACTGAGGCAGACATTGGCCAGTGGGGAGTGGTAATTGTACATGCCCAGAAGTAACATTGCCATCAGCTTCTAAATTCAAGACCTGTGTTTGTGATTTTCTGCATTAGCTACCTTCTAGGCTTCTTTCAAGTGCTGGAAAAAGTATTTTACCCTAGTGATATACAGCTTTTCAACATTTATTTTTAGGAAGCAATATCACATGTGACATTGATGGACACGATGCATTTCCTTCCCCCCCCCCCCTTTTGATAATGTCCCCAATCAAATGATATCTTAAAGACATTATATAAAAGGGAAGCTAAGACTATTGTAGGGATATTTGCATTGTCTTCTCATGCAAGCATAATTCTACTTTCTCTTTCATTAGGTCATTCTCTTACTTCTGTTATCAAGCACAATGGAGGGAAAAAAAAAAAACATGGCTAGAAGAAAGTTAGAGCAACTTTATTCTTAACCTGCTGAGAGAAAAAACACACTAACACCAGGCAAATGCAAAGCAGTCCCAAAGCAGCTGAATCCGTCAAAGCAGAGCATGCCAGAAGTACCACACTTAAGATCTGAAAGTTCAGTAAAGATACAGAGCTATCCTTCTGCTATTCTCTCTAGGGTTTTTTATATGATGTCATTCTTCCCGAGAGTGTAAAAGTCTTTTGCCCAGCACCGAGATTGAAGGAAAAAAACGAGAGCCGTCTCCTCTGCTTCTTCAAGGCTGTTTATTTTTCCCTTATCAGTACAATTTCTTCTCTGACCCACAGAGATCTGTTCAGCAGGTCAGCTCACGGGGAATGACTCAGCCCCAAAGGTGACGATTATCTTTATACTACAAACTACGTAATCAGTATTTATAATTCTTCACCAATAACTATTATCTATGTTAGAAAGTTAGATTCTATTCTAAGCCAACTATAATGTGCCACCTCACAGCAGAACATGGAGGCAAGGAAGAAGAAGGAAGAAACCCAAAAGCCATGTGCTTCCTTCATCTTGTCATCACCTGCTTACCATCCTAAAATCCCCATATATCTAAAATTCTCACCCTGTGATAAAACTATGCGCTATTCTACTATTTAATACACACTCTTAAATACCCTGCTTCATTTCAGAGCTTAAAAGCCCCTTTTCCATGAACAAAGGTTAAAAACACTGTTTCAGAGATTCTAAAATCTCTCAAACATGCAAAGAGAAATTCGTCATATTTCCAGACTCCGACAATTCTCAACTAATTTTCATAGTTTCTGTAGGGAAACAAATATTGGCCGGCTATTCTGATGCTGAGAAAGGGAAGTTTCTATTCTCTTCTCTACCTGTTCAATGACAGCAGAATGACAGGCTTTCATCAAATCTCATGTGGGGAAGAACAGAAATCTGTAGCTTTACACCTGGATGCCTGATTAGTACTAAAATATCTTCAAAGACATCTGCTTTTAAAAATAGAGGTTGGTAGCACAGCCCCTCTACGTTAATACAAAATTGCTGTCTAATTGAAGTTCAAATGAAAGTGATCCAGAAGTGCCAACCTAAAACTACTCTGCAGATTTCTATCTTGCTTACAAAGTTTTACCATTTTTCTCAAGAAGAGGAAATGAACTCTCTGTATTGTACATAGATCTATCATTAATTCCTGGAAATTCCTTGGGACGTACTATCATGGATTCCTGGAAGTTCCTTGGGACCTACTCTTGCACAGTTTTTCAGGAGTCAGATGTGGAAAGTCCACAGCTATGAATTTCTGAAAGTTTTAAGCAAGAGGCGACATGACTTGTTTAGGCAAAACCCAACATCTAGCCTGTATTCAGCTGCCAATAATGTATTTCTGGAAAAACTATGTAAGCCAAAGAACTAGAACTTGCATCAGAAAAGTAAAGAACACTGGAATATATATATGTATCATATTAAGAACAGTTGCTATTTCTTGAAAATATTCAGAGTATATAACAACTTATGAGGTTTGTTAAAAAACACACCAGACTGGTGAATAATTGAATTGTGAAGTGATTAGAAACCTGTGGATGCAAATGAAAAAGCAACCAAAGATGATACCAACTTCACATATTTTATCCAACTAAAAATATATTTATTTGATATTCTATTCAGCAACTAAATATAATGAGAGAACAGAGAGTGATTAGCTATACCATAAGAGAAAAGATACTTTTTAGGTATCATGAACCTGAAAGCAATTTCATTAGAAAATAAAAATTAAAAAGAGATATTGTAATTAACAGCATGCAATTTATATACTGCTCTTTTAAAAAAAATAATTGTCATCTTTAAGAAAGCACTCAATATCTCTAGGTTAGTCAAGACTGAAAATTTTTAGAGAAATATATATATGTATGTACACTAAGTACTCACTAAATTATTTTTAAAAGTACTTTAGTAACAAAAATAAATCTACAAACAAAATACATCTAAAGTAAATCTATCTTAAATCTAATTATATTTATGTATTTCTGCTTGTCTCCTAGAAATGATTTGGTAAGAAAAACCTTTGTGAAGAAACCCAGTAGGTCCATTATCATTTCTGTTGTCCCTGCAGAGACTTAGAGCAGGCTGGGACCCATTTCCTCCTCTAAACTCTACCACATAGTCCCTCTTTTCAAATGCAAATCGTGTGTGAGAGCACAACTATTTAATTCACCCATTTAATCCTCTTAATACTTTAAATATGCCAGAATTTGGTCACAATGAAGAAAGCTTTTCTCTTGTGGCACAGTATTACCTTTATCTACTGTATTTTAGTATCTATTTTTCATGCTCATTCACACTAATTAGGGCTTTACTGAGCAAGAAGGTAACAATTGCTGTGTTCTCGAGCCAGCATAACATTGCTTCTTCTAATCAACATGTAAAAAGACAAGACAAAGAAAATGACAAAAAAAAATTCTAACCCCAAAAAACATCAAGTTATTTTAATCAAGTACCATGACAGGCAGTTATTATCAGACACTCTGATACACAATATACTGTCAAACCACATTCTTAGTAGATACATGAGCTAGAATTACAGGAGATGCTACTTTGCCTTTTTTAAAATACAAATCCACACTCAAATGCAAAACTTGGAATTTTCTCAGAAATGTAAAGCAAAGAAGTGCATGAGAGGCAACTAGCATTAGGCTTCAGAAATCTCTACTACTTTAATTATTTTTGCTGACCTCATGATGTCTTACTTTTCACTCATTAAGAAACATTCCCCTTCAGTTTTTTGGTTATTATTTGGTTATTATTGGTTACATAGTCTCCGCTAACAGCAGTCTTTTATATAAATATTACAAAGACAGCTGTGAAGAATTTTCTTCTTCAAAATTTCATATGGATTTTCTGTGACTTCACCTATTATTATATAAATTGAGTTAGTTACAGAATTCCACCAGGATTTTAATCCTTTGTACATTCATTGATATTTTATATATTTGACTAAAAGATTTTAAAAATATATACTTTCAAGGTGTTTTATATACAAAAAGTATGCTTTAGGAGATTGTGTGGTGAAGAATTCTGTGATGAAACTTTAAGATGTTGAGGGAAAAAAAGCCTCCAAAGTACATTTTATTTCTGTTCTCTATTGCAGCAGACTCAGAAGAATGAAGTAACTTCCCAGCTGCCATTCACTGTTTCATGACTTACACAATTCACCTGCAGATTTCTGGAATTTGTGAACAATATAACTCTTCAGAACATCTTTTGTCATTTACATTTAACACAGCCATAACACGTTCACAGCACTTGCTGATTTATTTTCTGACGAAAAAGGAGGAAGGGGACAGAAAGCAGTTTGGAAAACACACAAGGATTTTGATTCTACTGATAAAATTCTTTGCACAAACAAGTTACTGAACGTGTCTGACATCTGATGTCAATACTTTAAGATTTGACCACCGATTTTCAAGTTAATAAGCAGTAAATAAATGGATCTGTGCCAGACATCAGTTAAACATTCATCAGATTTCAGTTACAAGTATCCAAGCAAAGAAATGCTTAACCTGAATTAGTACCTTTTCAATATGGAACAAATCCTTGTACTTCTGAAATAGTTTGCTTCCCAGTGCTAGAGTCTCAAAGACCCTTGATTAGCATACTTGTGATTTTATGGTTTGCTATTTCTATATCAAGAGTTAAAGTCTAAATTTCTCTCACATCTTCCAGAGTCCAAAATTTCTTTCAAGCCTCAGTGAAATTCTGAACTTATAATGTAATCACCACATAGCCCCAAATATATATCAATCCTCAGTTTACAGGGTCAGGGGTAAAAGTCTGGAATAAAGGAAAGTATTAAAACTATTACTTTCCTGCTTGTTGAGATGATTTATTATTTATTGCAAGGAACAGCACTGTTGTTTACACGATACTATGACCTGAATTTTCATCTCAGATATTTAAATGCTACTGATCCCTCATAAATATACATTTCACAAATCAGACATTGTAGAAAAAATAGAAAAATTAAATAATTTTGTTTAGAGTAGTAATCTGTGGGAAATTCCAAACTTCTCCCACATCTTCAGATCCTTTCCTTTTTCTACTTTAATTTCTTACTTTTTAACATTAATTTATAGATTTAGTATCCTAGATAATTAGTGGGTGCACAGATCTATATCTATGTATCACCACATTTTCAGTAAATAAAAAATACGAGACCTTAAATGACTACAAGCCTAACAGCCCTCACAAAGCTGTGTTCTACCATCTTCCATGTAAAGATGCCTAGAAGTTGCTTTTGAAATTGAGATTTTTTGATTCCTAATGGACAATTTGATTGCACTTAGAAGAGCCCTGCTTTCACCTCCAAAGGACTCCATCAATTGGAAACAATAGTTACTGCTGTTATTTTCTCCTGGCTAAAGGAACTTTTCCCATCCCAGTGGCAGATAATCCTGGTTTTGATTTTGAGTATGTTTTCTAAGTGTATACTGAAACACAGCTGTGGATACACAAAGATATATCTGCTCAAAACCCAGAAGGTATTGGGTGATTAAACAGATCTTCGCTTATGATATGGTTACCAAAACTGTTGGAATCATATTCAAAAAGGCCAGATTTAAATATGTTCTGCTAGAGATGGTACTGACATAGTGGCTGACAGATCTCTGGAGTAACAGAATTATTTTTTTAACTATAAAAATCAGATAAGTAAAATGGAGGAGCAAAGCTGTTCACCAAAACCTGCAATGAGCTCTCTCAGGACAAGGAACCACAAACAGGTCAATTAATTTCTCTACAGATACAAAGTATGTTTTATATATGTATACTCCTCCTAACATGTAACATACATCTACCTGCCCAGTCCCATCCCTTCCCCAAAACCTTTCAAACAAAAAACCACTTACATAGCCTGCACAGGATTTTACCCCTGGCAAAAGAACAAGGGAACTGTCAGCCTGAAAATATCATACTTTTTCAGCACTGTCAGAAAATGATCAAAACATAGTGACACATGGTAAAGAATCCTGCATAAAATGTTATACAGACATGCCTAAAAGCTGATTTTATTTTAACTAATGCTGGGCAAGATGGAGCAGTAAGCACTCAAAAGATTTTGAGAGGTGATAAAAAAACACAAAAAAGTTTATGGTTTAGAAGAAAATCTGAAGCACAAAACACAGAAGTTAAACACAGCATTTCTAGAATGCTTGTTTTTGTATTTTGTTTCGGATGTTGGTTTGGTTTTCACATTTTCATAACCATCAACATTTTATCAGCAACAATGCAGTGATTAGTAGTAAAGAGCAGAAAGGATAAAGTATTTAAGTCAGATGTTGTTGCTACTTTATATAGTGCTATCTTCAAGCGGCCTAGAAACTACTTGGAATAGAACATGTCTGGTGATAAAGCTGATTTTATTCCTGCATGGCGAACAGGTTTATCTCACTCTGTACAGAGAATAGAGATGTTGGGTAAAAGGAAATACCACATAGGGATAAGGTAGTGAGGATCCTGATTATTGTTCAAAAATGTTTATTTCACCAATATGCTGTGACCAGTGGAAGTGGGCAGCTTACCACCAGCTAACACTTAACTGTGATCAGCCACAGGCTGCCTGAAAAGCAGCACTGAAAGACCCTCAAAAGACCAATTCAACATAGTCAGCCAAATGTATAAAACACAAAGATTCTGAAGAGAACACTGTTGGGTGAAAAAATTCACAGTCCTAAACAGTGTAAGAAGACACAGAAAGCTGAATGAATAGAACTTTTGGTAATTTTTAGAAGACTGGGCCACCCAGCATGAAAGATACTTACTTGTATCAAAGCACTTGGGAGCTATCCAGCTCTCTAGTACTGGTGTTCTGGGTGATGCTGCACAAGTCACTGATTTCTTTTGGCTTTTTCCATATGCTGGTCATGTCAAATCAGCTTGTAAACTCATCAACACAATGATTTGCTCGCAAAATTCATCTACAAAGGATACTCCAGAATGCTAAACTAAAATGAATTAAAGCCTGAAGTCTCTGAGCATAGGACAAAGTATAGTAAAGCCTTGCAAATTTCTCCGAGATGAGCTTGAGATTCAACTTCACACCTCCAGTCAACACACATAAGTGTTCCCATGTCTTGCACTGGCCTCCCACAAACAGCAGTAATTTCCAAAGTAATATTTTAATAAGAGCTTGGATATACAAAATTACTGCTTCACTCCTTAATTAGATACTTACTGCTTTTGCTGCTTCAAGCAGTACAAAGGAATTTCTACCCAAATAAAGATTCTGTCTTAAAAACTAGAATCAGAGTTTCCTACTCTAAAAAAAATACACCACATTAATATGCAGCACACTAGCTGCAGCCCATCAAATTAAGCTAGAACATCTTCTGCATTTTAGTACCTTTCCTGAAAAGCATTATACTAATAACCCATCTATATACTGACTTTCATGGACAAATTACTAAACCTCCCCACACTGATTATCTCAGGTAGGATAATGTTTGATCTAATCCTAGCAGATTTTCGTTTCTGAGCCAATTGTAAATCTCAGCATGGGATTATGTACAACCTCAACAAGACAGTCTCATGCAAGAATCTACTGACATACCCTTGTTTAAATTTGCAGTATTTTCCTTTTGGAGGTTGGAGCTCAAGGAGAAAGGTTAGTTGAAAAAAGAAAATTTAAAAAGAAGTGACACTTCTTTCCTACTAATTACATTGATATGACTACATATGAAATATGATTTAACTGCTCATGGCATTTCTATTTACCTTTAGAAATTCCAAGACAAACTGTGCTTTCTGTTTATAGGTACTTTTCTCTGCATCTACTGAGTTGCAGAAATTAATGCAAAGTAAGAAAGCAGCTCTGTAAACCTGCTGACAGCCATTTAATGGGAGAGGTGGCAAGTGGTGGACATGTCCTGGCAGTGTGCTTAATGGATACACAAACACCCACAGTCGTCAGCCTGAGTGATACTGGCACAAAATTAACCGAGAGATGCAAGGCGCATTTAACAAAGAGACCCAAAGCAATCTGGACAATATAAGACTGTATAAAGGTTAGAAGAAGGAAAACAACATGCATTTCTTCAAGGAGATGGCAGTCTTTAATTTCACAAGTCATTTTATTTAGCCTTGTTGCTTCAGTGCAGAAACCATTGCCTCTGCTTTGCAAAGCAAATGCTTTTGTACAAATCTTTAAGTTCCCTGGACAGAGCGTGTCACAGAACTGCTTGAGTTAAAAGAAGATTTTCATGTTAATAACACTGCCACCATATCATGTTTTCTTCAGACACTTCAGAACGTGGCTGTAATAGAAATCATAGTCTCTCTCTCACATTGCGACTATTTTAAAAAGCAAACCTCAGCCACTGCCAGACTTTTTGCAATTACTTACAGAAAAGCAAACCAGTATATTGAATTATACCAACTACTGGCACTGGGAAATAAAGAGAGAAACCTACAAACAATGATTAAAAAAATTCCCAAAACACAAATAAAAAAACCCCTCCAAACACCACAAAACCTTTCTACATGATTAAATAAGAAAAAACTCCAATTCTTTATCTATATTGCAGTAGTAACCAGCTGCCCAAACAAGTTGGGGCTGCTGTTCTACCATACAGAGTGAGCTGTAAGCAAAAGAGAACACGCAAAGGCAAGACTGCAGGGAAGTGTATCTGCAATATTACAGAGGACTTCACATTACATAATGAAATCACAAATTCAGTCTTCTGTAACATTTCTGTGGGATTCTGTCTTTGTGGTGACTAAAAGATCAAACTAAACTATTTTATGACTTAGTATAAAGGGCAATTATCCTCTTTATTAGTATTTTTAAGCAACTTTCTGAGGCACTTCTTACTGCTGAGCAGTAAAATTTCAAGTGCATGAAACCCTTGCAATACAAAAATGAGGAAAATATCAGGCTGTTTTCTGGTATCTGACATTTCCCAACACAAACCTGAAGTGACCTATAATAAATCCACTACTCTTCCTCCAGGTCTTCTCTTTGACCTGTCTGTACACCGAAAGCTAGAACAAAGTCTACAAGTCCCCAAATAATATAAAAATATAATATTATTATATTATAGACATTGTAACAGGATAATTAGGCAGCATTTCCTTACTTTTTATAATTATGTAGCTAATAGTAAGCCATCCTCCCTTCTTATGTAAAATTTAAAAAAAACGTTATGTAATGCTGCAATAACAAAAAAGTTTTCTCCTTAGCTAAAACAGAACTTCATTCACTTTTAAAAAGTAATTTTTCTAATACAGTTCGTCCAATCACTAGCTGAGGATGATTTTATTCCTCAAACAGGAAAAAAAAAAATCCTAAACCTATCCCACTCTATTGTCTGCATGAGCCAGGAGCCTGAAGTCCTGTCCAATGCAAAAATAACTGAAGTATTTTCCACCCAAATTGTATCCAAAACAAGATGACTGCATCATTAAAAAATTCCATCTTGAAGAGATAAACACGCCAAAGTTCAAGAAAGCATTTCTTCCAACAGCTGCACCAGTTTAAGCAGCTCTCCCTGCGTGTTCCTCAGGCAACTGTCCCACACCAGTGTAATGAACCACACCAGAAAGCTGAATATGGGAAAAAACACACCACCTCCTCTCATCCTAAAGAGCCGCACATTTTTGTTGTCAATTTTTTTTTTTTCCAGTCAACATCACTTACTTCCCAGCCCAGGTTATACAAAAGAACTGAGGGTGGCTGAGTAGGAAACAAACAACAGGGAGCCCCTGAAACTATATCAATTGCAGAAGAAATGTACTTGAAACTCTGACTTCAGTTTCATATATCTGTAGAGTAAGCAGTGATAACTTTTCAGAGCAGTTGTGTTCTCAGTATCTGAAAACTGGCTGAAAAATCAACTTTGCTTCAGCAGCTTTGTGGAAAATTTCTTAAATTACATCCAATACCTATAGAGGCATATATATCTTAGTATCAATGAATGGTTCTACACTTGGAGATATTATGTCAACACCCTAGACCTTTACCCTTCCCCTCCATGCAGCTCTGTCAACTTCCTAACAGCAAAACTTTAAAATACATTTTATCTGTTGTTATGATAATCTCAAGAAAGATTTTCAATATGTTTTCCTTTAGAAGTAATTCCCTAAACCATCAGCAAGTACTACTGTCTGTCTGACACAGTAAAGTATTTGTAACAAACATACTAAATGCAACCACCCATCTTCCACAACTTTCCCTTCTTCCATTTTTTAAGCTAAAGAACAGAATTCTCTTCTTTGTAGCCAGACATACATTTACTAGATGTGACATGGGCGTCAACATTTTAGACAGATTTAGAAGAGATTTATTTAGGTGGATAATGCTTTTACCTGAAAGAATAAATAAATTTTAAATTAAATCCTCCTACTTGAGGCAAATCAGTTGACAACAAGGGTCAAAAATTAGTCTCCCTTTGTTATCAGTCACTAGACAGTTGCACATTTTGTGTTCTAGATAATTGCTTATGCTACTTTTCTAAGTAAAAGTCCTCAATACCTCCCCCTCCAGACAAGATTTTAAATGCAATGCAACTAAAGTGTCATTTCCATGATATTTTGAACTTCTCTTGGCAATAATGAAGCAAATTCATAAATTTATTTTTATCTTTCAGCTTTCACTACTGTATTACTCTGGTTGGAAGGCACCTCTAGGCATTGCCCTGTCAAAAATATGTTAAGAACATGCCATTAGTACTGATTCCTTATTCTAAGATACAGATGACAAGATCAAGACATCTCTATTTATTCCTAAATTGACTGTCAGATAGTTTAATAATATATCCTTAGTTTGAAATTAGTTTATTAATTTCCAGTACCCATCTACACTAACCCATGTATAATTGCTCCCTCCACTGCGGTCTCTAAGTTATTTGTGAGGTGGTGAAATACACTGAAATACAGGACTCATCCAGGTGTTCACATTTTGATGGGATATCTTGGCCCTAGTTCAGTCTGTTGTGTGGCTAAAACCATCACACCCCACAGAGGGAAATATCAAATGAGGCTTTCTAATTCAGTTTACCTAAACCAGTCCATATCGATAGTGAAACTCTATAGTGAGTTACATTTGAGCTAACTTGGCTTCAATCATCTAAACATGGAAAGCTTGATCGCCTAGAGCTTCAGATGAAAATTCCAAACACTGAGCCAGGAACCAGCCACAGAGAGGGGTGCAACACTGGTCCAGATACAGACAAACAACAAAACAAAAACAAGCCTGAGAAATCTGCAGAGCAAACTGGACAACGCAGTAACTGTAGCACTTTGAGGCATGGTTACTGTTTGACAGGCAAGAATGGGGAAAGCAATACATAAAATCTAATAAAGCAATCTGTACCATAATGTCTAATTCTATATGACCTATAAGATGACGTCCAAAACAAAATCTGAAAAAAGTCAGTTAAGAGTGCAAAAGATACCAGATAAAAGCAGCTATTAAATCAGAAGACAGTACAAGTATTCTAAAAGCCATGTACAGAAAAAATAGTAACCTGAAACATGACATGATGTCTCCAGAGGATGGTTTTATCTTCAATATAAAAAAATGGAACACATCCTAGTGTCACTTCACTGTCTGCTGAGAAACCTGTATCCTGTCATCTGTTCCACCCAAGAACAACACCAAGAGAAATTTCAGCAGTGAGCTCCACAGCTTCTGAGAAGTTATGTGATTTTCTGCTCTTGCTTTCATGTTAGGCAATTCTTATAAAGAAGTGGAATTGTGTGTTCCTCCTATTGCTTCTGCATTGTCAGGAGACAGTAGAAAAAGCTTTAAGAAGAAATATACATTTTAGAATTTATCTTGAATCCCTATATGCACGAAGTGAAGAGAGGCAGTAAAGTGTTTTCAAAACCAGGAACATTGATATAGTGAAACTAAGCAGATCAAGCTCTCAGACTGTATTTTTAAAGCACTGAATACATGGCTGGCTGGGCACACTAATAAACAACATCAAACACCAGCTGAAGGAGCTCTGTAATGGAAAGACAGCCTAACTAAATAAAAGCCACGTAGGAAAACCAGCTTATTTTTCCATTTCTCCTACTTGCTTGTCCACAAAACCCGTAATAGAAGTCTTTACTATTAGCCCTCTATTTATTTAACATATTGAAAACTAATATACACAAACTTGAATAAGTGGAACTTCAGAACTATTCTGTGTACAAGACTTGTGGCTTGGGTTTTATTTCTCAGAAGTACCCTGTTGTTTTGATTGATTTAGGAAGTGCTACTCACTATTATGAAAATAAATTCACACTTATTTATCTATTCTGAATCTGGATACAACATTTTTTTAGGTTTGGAAGCACTGCAGCAAACACTTGCTTTTTACTTTCCTTATATCCAGAACAGTGAGAATGACTTCCCTATTATTTTTTTCCATGCCTACAGGAGTTACAAACCAGTTATATATCCCCACTTAATTGTCACTCTGGGATACCCAAGCATGTTCTCACTGGGTATGGTGCAGTACTTCAGTTTCTACAACTATTTTACTTAACTGAGGTCAACACACATTTCTACGTAAGCTGATGGAAGTCAGAATACAAAGATCCAAAATGCGTGTCCCAGCTATCAATGCAAAGTCTAACAGATACAGTCAACAAAAAGTATTTTTAAACCATTAAGAGAGAGAAATTAAGAGATGCAACATTGTGAAGTTTACAGCAGAACCCAAGATAAACATCTCAGTTCCTTAACTGGAAAGTCATTCCTGCTCTCAAAAATCTCCTGTACTGTGCAAGTCGTGGGAGACTCATGGAAAGCAAGAGAATTAGCACCCACTAGTGAAAACTGAATAATCTCTTGAACATACGCATATTCATTACAGTACTAGCACTAAGTCGAGTGCTGGCTGCCACTCAAGTTAGGAATTCTGTCCCCTGGAAAAAAAACTTTGGGATAGAACTTTTCTTTAACGTGACAGAAATTTTAGATGATGTTATTCTTCATAGTTGATGAACTGGATTGGAAACGAGCATAATGCAAAATTAAATATTTAAGTAAGCGAAGTAGTACAAACTTTTGTCAATCATCCAAGTATTTATCACAATAGTAACAGGAATCCTGGGGACAGATGAGGAAGCTGACATATCCTACATGGAATAAAGAACTTACAGGACCACAACACAGGTCTCAAAGCGCAAATCCTGCTTTGGCAGGCTGCTGCAAAATCAAGAGAGGTAAAAGATTTTAAAATGTTAAATTGTTTTTTTAAAAAAACCAATTAATTGTAAACCTGTTATCACTAACTACATTTGGTGAGCTGGGAGACAAGTCCTGTTCTCAGCAGATACAAGGCTGTGTTTTGGAAGAGATACCATGCCACAGAGACAAATTGTGAAATATCATCTATGAGTAACAAATACTAGTGTGTGCAAGAGTGATTATATAGGACACTGCTTCTGTCATTTGCACACTGGACATAAACATTTCCCCATTGCATGACAAGAAAGACATTAAACAAACACAACTGTTTTACCAATGATGTTTGTCCATTGTGTTGGAAGGCGCATGGTGCACCTGCTTTCCCACTCATTTCTATTACTATGATAGTAATGTACAGTAAAGGAAACTTTCAATAACAAGTGAGAAACAACCAATAGCAATTTACCTTAATGGGTTAACAAGCAGTAAAAGCGATGCTTCATCCTTACAGAAACACCTAAAAAAGCAGACCTTGAAACATTTAAATGTCCTTTATTGGGGAAAATGCAGACACCTGAAAATTTGTTCCTATCATTTTCTATAGAAAGAGAATTCAAAATAAAGGACTGGCAGACATTATCTAAGGCTCTTGATAAGTAGTTTTATTCTTTAAATATTTAAAGCCAAATAAATCCAAGATATTTTTGCACTAAAATTCTGTTCAGTGAGAAGGTAAAATAGGTAACTGAACATTTACATCATCAGGGTCCAGCTTGAGAAAAGCAGTACGGTACTCCCCAGTTGCAAAACTTGCACAAACTTTGAACCTACAGAAACACTTCCTACTCCTCCTTCAGAAAGGAGATACTTTTATTATGCCTAACACAAGTCATCAGCTCATCTGGAAAAGGGCAAAAGCCATGTCAGTTCTCCTTTAGAATCAGACAAGGGTAACACTTCACACCACCCTTGATCAGCAGTTATCAAGTGGCACAGCAACCCTGCACTGCTTGGAGTACAGTCCCATACGTAACGCACAGTATCCAGAATTTAGTATTTCTAAGGCTACCCTACCTATCAAGTCACTTGTGGATGATGTGGATATCTTGTTGTAGGGGTCAGGGAAGAGACTACAGCAATAAAAATGTTTTGGTAAACACATATAGTAATTAACATCTTTAAATGAAAGATAATGTTATTTTTTTCACCCAGAACCAGTAACAGGCTTATCCATGTAGCAACCTCAGTGTTTCTGAACCAAATACAGAAAACATTTCATTAATTTAGGATTAGTTTGCTATCTCATACAGCCAATTATCTGACCAAAATCACTAGTTTAAAACAGGTCCCAAGAATCATTTAATACTTTACCAAGAAT